>PVKZ01003241.1:34666-147716 GCA_004027375.1 Macroglossus sobrinus
AAAAAAAAAAAAAAAAAAAAAAAAAAAAAAAAAAAAAAAAAAAAAAAAAAAAAAAAAAAAAAAAAAAAAAAAAAAAAAAAAAAAAAAAAAAAAAAAAAGTGTACAGGGTAAATTCTTAAGGATAGACTATATGTTGGGGCACAAAATTAGCCACAAAATAAAAGCTTGAAATCCTACCACAACGGTATGAAACTGGAAATTAACTACAAGAAGAAAGCTGGAAAAACCACAAACATTTGGAAATAAAACAACATGCTACTGGACAACTATGGGGTCAAAGAAGAAATAAAAGAAGAGATCACAAGATACATAGAGACAAAGGAAATTGAAAACATGTTTTGACAAAATATTTGGAATGCAGCAAAAGTGATACTAAGAGGAAAGTTAATAGTTTTATAGGCTTATCTCAAGAAATAAACAAAATCGCCAATAAACAATCTAACATTACACATTAAATAAATAGAAAAAGAGAACAAATGAAGCCCAAAGTCAGTAGAAGAAACAAAATAATAAAAATCAGAAAAAAATAAATAAAATAGAGAACAAAAAGACAATAGAAAACTTAATGAAACAAAGAGCTGGTTCTTTGTTCTTTTCGGATTAACAAAATTAACAAACCTCTGTCTACATTCACTAAGGAGAAAAGAGAGAAGGCTCAAATAAATAAAATTAGAACTGCTCAGAATTTTAGAGCTGGAAGTAACCTTAAGAGATCATCTGGTGTCCCTCTCTCTAGAAGGCTGAGGCCCCATAGTGGATGTTTAGAGAGCAACAGAGGGAATGTGAAAGGAGGGAGTGTTAGTATTTCTATTCCTCTCTAGCTTGGCCTGTGTGCGCTCCATCTCAACACACACACACACACACACATACACACTCACTCACTCACACCTGGTTTGCATGAGAAATTTTACTTCCTGAAGTATGTTTCTTATAAGTTTCTAAGCACTGAAAATCAAATCAAAACTGGCTTGTATCTTGAACAAACTTGGAGGGAAAACCTGTCAGATTTCCCAAGAAGGCTGCTTGGAGATAGGAGATGGGGAAGGGGGCGTGCAGGAATGCCTGTGCCAGCATTTCACTGAGTCTCTCCTCTCCCATCCCTCCAACACCAATTTCTCTTTACAGGTGTGCAGAAAGAAATCTTCATACCCATGTCAAGTTAGCAGTGAGGGTAGGTAGGACGGTGTATGAGAATGGGGCAGCAATTTTATGTCTGGGCTGGAAGAAAATTTAGAGTTCATTTAGTCCAATTCCTCTTAGGTGAGGAAACAGGCACAGAGGGGAGGTATGCCAGCTGAAGAGTCAGAGGCAGAGCTAGAATCCTGCTCTACAGACTCTTAATTTATTCCTGAGTGCTTCTCCCCTTCCCCTTGCCTCTCCACCCTCACCCCTTTCCTCTATCTCCTCACAGACTACAACCTGAGAGCTGACTTCACTATTTGTGGTAGAGTGTCTTGATTAGGGAAAAGAAGACTTCAGTTTGCAGGCCTCATGGGAGAGACTGGAGGATCAACTGTTAAGAAGGGGACTGGTTGACAATGAGCAGTGGAATATTTGTAAATTAAAATAAAGGTAGATAATCACCGAAAGTGGGCAAAGCCTTGTTGACCAAAATTAATTTCAGACTATAATAAGGAGTAAAAAAAAGCATTTATTTGAGAAGAAGAGCTGCAGCTCTAAGACACATATTTAGATAGCAACCTAAATTGTGCTCTACCAAGACAAAGGGGAGGTCACCTTTTATAGAGAATTTTTCTGCCCACGGTTCCCATTTTGGTCCATTTTATGTAAACGAGGTTTCCAAATTGGACACTTCCAATTGGTCTAAATCATGCAGTTTTGATTGGTCAGTATAGCTGCAAATGAGAATATAATTCATGCAGTTCTGATTGGAGAGGGCATGTCTCAGTCCATTGGTTAAAAGATAAAACAAGGGTTTCCCTACAGTGGTGTGGAAGCTGAGTTCTGTGTGCAGTTATTTTTGGTACACAGAATACATGAAAAGCCTCTGTCAGTAGATGGCCACTAGGCTCTTATATTCATAATATTTGGGCCCTCGGTTGACCGTGAAGAGTCCATTACGGAGGACAAATTTCTTCTTGGGGTTCACATCATATGAATTTTCTTCAGGTTCACAGCCTGAACCCTTCTTTCCTCAGCCCTCCATTCTTTCCCTTTCTTCTGCCTTAGGATTGACAGAACTCAGAATAAGTGGTTTGCTACCCTGGACTAGAGCAAGTCTTTGTTAGTCCCTATATGAGCCTTTCAGCTAGTTTTCCCAACCAAACAATACTCCCCTGCTCCAGCGAGGTGATGGCTGGGCTGACAGCGGCAAGGCTACTATTAAACCTTTTTGCAGCCATGCAGCCAGCCACACCAGGGGAGTGGTGACCTCAGCTGTTCTCCCTGGTCTCTGGGCAGACCTATGCAACCAGTATGTACTTGTATTTGTCTCTGTGAAGGGCCTTGATTATATATCACTATAATAAAGTATAGGCAGAGGGTTTGTGAGCTCAGTCCTATGTTGGGTTTTGGGATTTGAGATTTTTTAGTGATTCTCTAAGACCAAAAGAGTAGAGGAGAGCCCGCTTTCAGTCTCCTCCAAGCCAAGCAACATTGGGCCAGGACTGCAGGAGCCCACTCAGCAGATGTGAAGCCGCCAACCTAGCAGGCCTAACAGAAGGGTGGGGAGGGTAAAGGGAACACATCCCAGCCTAGGTCAGCCCAGAGCATCCTTGGAGTACCAGCTAGGACTACAGACAAATTTAATCTGCCGTTAAGTTCTGGGTCATGAGCCAGCCCAGGACCCAGAGACCTGCTCCTCCTCTGGCTCTCTCTTTGGAATGGGCCTTTTCCCAGGCCAGAAACATACCTCCTAGAGCAACTACAGATTGTAATCTAAAAAACAAGAGAGTGGTGTTGAGAGGGGAGACTGGGGAAGGTATTTGAGGAACCACTGGGGAGATGGGCAGCAGAACCTCTCTGGAATGGCATGGGGAGAGGGCTTTCGGGGAGCCCAGAGCTGAGGAGCCTTGGTGTGGAGGATTTCAGTCCTGGGCCTGCCCCTCCCCCTCCTCAGAGAGGCTGACTCCTTGGCAGACAGCAGATAGATGCATGACAAAGGTGCCGTGATGGCTGTATCTGGGGGTTGGGGAGATGGCTGGGGAGGAGCCCCTCCTGTTCCAAAGCCGTTTCCCCACCCCCACCAGGCCCCTTAATCTATCTGTCTTTGAGTAGTTAGTGGCTTAGAGGTGGTGAATACAGCTCCAGCCTCACTTCCCTGTAGCTCTTCCAACAGACTTTAGGAAAGTATTGAAATGCATGAATAGTTAGTTGTCCAAAAAGTACATACAGATGGACACAGCAACAGGGGCTGTGTGATACAGACTCAAAGAGAAAAAAAAACAGGCTCAAAAGCCTCATCGATGTCAAATTATAATGTACACCTGAAAATTATATAACTATTAACCAATGTTACCTCAATACACTTAAAATAAAAAGAAAAGCCTCATCAGCACAGAGGCAAAGACAGCTGGCCAATCAGGAGGGCCCCCACAGGGACACCCAGCTCCTCAGAAGGCAGACACTGAGCCACTGACCCCAGGAACAACTCTGGAGAGGAAGAAAGGCCTTGAGTTGGCAGAGGTCAGTGCCCAGGCTTAGGATTCTGGCCTTCCAAGCTACAGGAAGCTCCCCACCTAATTCTTCCCGGGGCCTCCATTTAGGGCAAGTTTTGTGAGCAGACAGACAAACACCATCCCTCCCTCGCAGACGGGCGCTCTGAAAGACTATTCTCTTGCAAACAGCATCGATAACAAGGCCAGCAGTGTCAGCCCTCAGGACACTCAGGACAGGCCTTAAAAAATAGACCCTGACAGAAAGCTTAGGGCAGGCTTCCTGCATCCCCTCAAATCTTCACCTTTGCATCTTTCCATCAACCCACCCGCCTCAAACAAAGCGCATCCCAGGGCCTTAAGGGCTGGGGGGTGGGGTGGTTGTGAGGCTGGATGCCTGAGTACTCCAGAGGAAGAGGGGCAGGATACCTAGGTCTGGACAGAGGGGGGTGAGCCTCTGTCTGAGGCTCAGAGGCTGAGTCTTTGCGGGGGATTTAGGGTTGGTTCCTGGAGCTCTTTCAGCCACTCTGAGGGGGATTCTATGTGAGGGGATCGGGACTAGGGGGTTGGGGGTCAGGAAGCTGTCCCCGGGGGAGCCATCCAGGCCCATTCAAGGGTTGAGCACTTGTTTAGAGTTTGAGCTGCCCCCTCTGGGGACCTGGATTGTCCAGCCAATGCCGTTGTCCTGCCCCCTTCCCCCAGTCCCTCCCAAGCCTCTTTGAACCTGAAGTCAGATATTTTTTCTCCCCCCTCCCTCCTTGGCTTTCCCCACCCAGGGCCTAGGGCTGGAGGCTGGGGCCAGGGCGGTGGGGGAGGGAGAATAGTCTACTAAGTACTAAATATTCCGGTTCCTGAATGGGGGCGGCCAGGAACCAGGCGTGTGAGTCCCATAGTGGGGCCCTGTGGGGGGGTAGGGTGTCTGATCCATCTGTTCAGACAAAAGTTGGGGGACTTGGGCCCAGTCAGTCCAGAGCCTGGATCCTAGAAGGGAAGTGTGTGTACGTGTGTGTTGGGGCGGGGGGGGGTGGGGTGGGGGGGGAGTCAATCCCTGAGTCTGGTAGGTTAGTGGACTCTGGAGCGGAAGCCTTGAGATATGGGAGGCCTTGTCTGGCAATCTGCCCCTGGAAATGGGGTAAAAATTGATCCATTTGGGTAGATGGGCACAAGGCATCCCCAGCTTTGGGGTAACGGAATCTGGCCAGTAATCTGGATTAATGCCTGGGTTTCTGGATTGGGGGCAGGGGAAATCAGCAGGGATGGTAATGGGGATTTGAGGGTAGCCCTTCCTAGCAGTAGCTGGCACACACACAACAAATGTTTGAGGAGCTCAGTGGGCGCCAGGGTCTTTGGAGATATGTCAAAAATCTGGGCTCTGGAAGAACCTGGAGGTTTCAAGGGGTTCCAGACAGCTCCGAGGTGTGCAAAGCCCGAGGGAGGGCCCAGCAGCCCCGCTGAGAGTTGGAAGAGAAGGTCCGCGTGGGGTCCTGCGCCGAAGGCCTTGGGGCTGGGGTCTAGAGAGGCGCCAAACTGGGGATCCCTGGCATTCACCTTCCACGAACACCACCGCCACCAGCAGGCAAACACACTTCGCCTCAGTTTCTCCCGCCCCCACCGTCCTCTCCTCCCCCCCATCCAGGGGGCGGGGCCAGAGGTCAAGGCTAGTGGGTGGGATTGGGGAGGGAGAGAGGTGTTGAGCAGTGCCTTGGCGAGCCCTCCTTTTACCAGGCCCCCGGCTTGGGGTGCCGTCCTTCCCCATGGCGGGACACCTGGCTTCCGACTTTGCCTTTTCGCCTCCACCAGGCGGTGGAGGCGATGGGCCAGGAGGGCCGGAGCCGGGCTGGGTTGACCCTCGGACCTGGCTGAGCTTCCAGGGCCCTCCCGGCGGATCAGGAATCGGGCCAGGGCTTGGCCCCAGTGCCGAGGTGTGGGGGATTCCTCCGTGTCCCCCGCCATATGAGTTCTGCGGGGGAATGGCCTACTGTGGACCTCAGGTTGGAGTGGGGCTACTGCCCCAAGGCAGCCTGGAGACCCCTCAGCCCGAGAGCGAGGCGGGAGCTGGAGTGGAGAGCAACTCTAAGGGGGCCTCCCCTGAGCCCTGCGCTGCCCCGCCTGGGGCCATGAAGCTGGACAAGGAGAAGTTGGAGCAAAACCCTGACGAGGAGGCGAGTGAGGTGCTGTGGGGCTGGGGAAGTGGCCGGGCGGCCAGAGAGGGGAAGTGGTGGCCTGCAGCTGCCTAGGCCTGAAACCCTAGAGCGGAGTGGGCAGGGGCTGCGCCCCAGGCATGGAGCGGTGTGTGGCCACGGCAGGCTCCTGAGAGCAAGAGCAAGGTGGGGACTGGAGACCAGAATTCCGGGAGAATCGCAAGGGGTGGCCTCGGGGAGTCAGAAGCAACCCAGGAGGGCCTTGCTTCCCACCCTGGCCTGCCCTCGTCAAGTAGGTCCCTTCCATTTCCTAGGCTTGACCAGGGTCGGGTCACTCAATTCATTACCAGTCCGCAACAGACCCGGCTTGGGGTTTGAGCCTCTTCTCCCACCCTGAGCCCTTCTTTATAATTTGTTCTTTATCAGACCTAAGATCTTGGCCTTAAGTGTGGCTTGAGGGTAAAAACAGTGCTTATCCTGGGGTTATTGTTCCTGAAATTCGAGGGTGTGACTGGTTGCTGATTGAAGCTCCTGTTTAGGTAAACGGGTAGAGTGGGTTTACCTCCCGTCCCAGTTTAGGGCTTGTCTTCCCTTGACCTCTGCCTCTGAGCCTGTGAGTCACCATAATGCAGAGTGCACACCCTGGTACCCTCTTGTAGGAAGTCGGAAGTACCAAGTTCAGCTGTAATCCATGAATTGTAAACAAGGGGGAAAAACGTGGAAGAAGTCATTTCCAGGCCATTCCCCAAATGTAGGGTTTGCGGAGGAATTGAAGACTTCCATGTCCAGCCATGCTGGGGACTATTAAGGATGTATCTTCCGGGCCACTGAAGAGACAAGTGTAAGCAATTAGAGATCAAGTACTAAGCCTTTAGGCCTCACGGAAGGAGGTGTGAGTGGTTTCAGCCGACCTAGAAGCCCTAAGACTCTTTGCAGGAGGCGACTGCTGAGCCTTGAATAATAATGGCTGCCAATTGTGGTTCATTTCCTAAGTGCCTGGCTGTGTGTGCTCAGTTTCTACATCATTATCTCATTAACTGTCACAAAATCTTATAGGGAGGTATTCTTAGCCTATTTCACGGGTCTTAACTGTTAAATGATAAAGCTAAGATTTGAACTGGGGTTTACCTTATTTCAAATTCCCAAAATGGAATTTGGAAAAACTGTGATGGGGACAGCTGAGGATATTTATAGATTTTTGAAACATTGGCTGAGCAGAAGTTGGGAATGGAAGTTAGCCTATTTGAATTTAATGTGATTGGGCACCCTTGAAATACTTTAGGGCTTCGAGGACCTCATAAGGGACTAGCTACTCTTCTGGTTCCCTTGGCCACTGGCCTTCACTGAAATGCCCCAGGGCTCAGTCCATCAACCTCTGCTCTGTCCACTTTTCCTTCCTTTCATCCACCCTCAAGGCTCAAGTACTTTGGAGACTTGACTGCCTCATTTTCCCCCTTCTGCTGAGATGTCTCCCTGATCATCCATCCATCCATCACGCAGTAAGTAGCTCAAGGCCCAAACCAGTCATCCTCATTCCTTGCTCATTTATCCATACCTTTAGAAACACTGCTATCTTAACATTGGAAATACACCCTAAATCAATACTTAACTACCACCCTGGTCCCAGTTACCATCATCTATGCCTGGTTAACTGCAGTTGCCTCCTTAGCTACACCCTCATTTCCTCCTTAGTCTGTCACCATGTCAACTGGAATGAACATACGAAATGTGAGAATCCAATTGGTTCACTCACTGCAGCATCTACAGGATCTGCTCTACTTTGCCTCTCTTATCTCATCTTCTCCCCTCTTCCATTGCCTCTGTCCATTCACCCAGCTCCTCAATGCTACCAGGCCTGCCCACCTCAGGGCTTTTCCACTTGCCTCTTTCCCTTTGCTCAAATTTCACTTTCTTCATTTTATTCAAAACTGTCACCTTCCCTATAATATCCTATCCTGCTGTACTCTGTAATTCTCTACCCTGTTTTAGCTTTTTATAGTACTTCTAACTTACTGGATGATAATCTGTCTCTACTTTAGGATGGAAACTCCATGAGGTCAGGGCTTTTCGTCTACTTTGTATAGCTGCTGGCTTATAGAAGGTGTACAATAAATTTATTGAATTGATCAGAATACTTCTATGTTGCAACAGATTGGAAAAATAAGGGATAATCAGATTTATAAAAAATTGAGCACCAACTGTATACAAAGCTCTTATGACACCTGTAACTTTTGGTTGTGTTTTTGTGTACATGCATGCCATGTCATAATCTGTGGGACCCGGGAAACAAGCTGGGAGAATATACTGAAATGAGAAACAGAGAGACGTGATGCTCTTTATTTCTCTAGGGCTAACATTCCAGTCAAAAAGCTTTTGTATTAAATGAGTTAATAGGTAGGAGCTCCCTTCCTAACCTGACAGGTGTTCTTATCGAGGCCAGGGCCTGTCTTTCTAGTTAGTGTGCGTGGTGCTCTGCAGCTACTGGATGTGTTGCTTTCTGGTGTGAATGACATTTGTAGGTAGTTGTCACTGGATGTTAGGTAAGTAGCCCGGATGCAGAGATACTCCCACAGACCACTCCTTGGGCCCAGGTGAGACGGGGAGTGGGGTGGTCGACATTTGGTGTGTTTGTGTTCTTACATGTCCTCTGCCTTTTTAAATGCTGTCCCAGGACATGAAAGCTCTACAGAAGGACCTCGAGCAATTTGCCAAGCTCCTGAAGCAGAAGAGGATCACTCTGGGATATACCCAAGCCGATGTGGGGCTCACCCTCGGGGTTCTCTTTGGTGGGTGCACCTCAGCATGTTCTGACCCACAGAAACCAAAGGATCACATCTCCTCTGGAAGGAACATTACTGAACTTGGACCTTTCCTCCCTACCGAGGGAGTGAGAGGAGGGTGTTTCAGGGGCAGGCTCTACTCTCACTCATGAAGAGGGGGAGAGGGAGAGGGAGAAAAATAACTTGGGTCTTGAACTCCCTGTGGGAAGAATGGGATCCTGGTGTGGGACTTTGTGAGGGTAGGAAGAGGTGGCGATACCTAGATCTTGGGCCTGCTGCCTCACGATGCTACTCTTTCAACCTCCTCAGGAAAGGTGTTCAGCCAAACGACCATCTGCCGCTTTGAGGCTCTGCAGCTCAGTTTGAAGAACATGTGTAAGCTGCGGCCCCTGCTGCAGAAGTGGGTGGAGGAAGCTGATAACAACGAGAATCTACAGGAGGTGAGGGTGGGTGGGTGCACAGGCACCTCCTGTGACTTGGCCTGATTTCCACTGCTTCCACCCTGGGTGACAGCTCCCCTTGCAAGCAGTAATTCTCAGTGGATGGAGGGTAATTCCTCAGTGCTGTGGGACAAGGTTCAGGCCACTGGTCTAAACCTACCCTTACAAGATCCTTTTTTTTTTTTTTTAATACCATCTGGCTCTGGTAACACATTGAGTCTCGATGCCCTTTAGCAATCTGCTCATGTGACTGACCTCATGATGCTATTGCTCAGCAGGCTTGAAGCTTGCCCTCCCACCTCCCTTGTCACCCCTTCCCCACCTGACCAGATATGCAAAGCGGAGACCCTGGTGCAGGCCCGGAAGAGAAAGCGAACAAGCATCGAAAACCGCGTGCGGGGCAACCTGGAGAGCATGTTCCTGCAGTGCCCGAAGCCCACCTTGCAGCAGATCGGCCACATAGCCCAGCAGCTCGGACTTGAGAAGGATGTGAGTGCCTGACCCCGTGTGCTCCATGTCCTCCTCCCCATTCCTCATCCTGCTTGTATTAGCTCTGGCTCCTGCCCTTCATCCAGTCTGGATCTGTTGATTTGGGGCCAAATGACTAAGCAAGCCCAGACCCACCTTCTGGAATCTGAGTGAATGTCACTCTTTTCCCTTGTGTTCTCCACTCTCAGGTGGTCCGAGTATGGTTCTGCAACCGTCGCCAGAAGGGCAAACGATCAAGCAGTGACTATTCTCAACGAGAGGATTTTGAGACTTCTGGGCCTCCTTTCTCAGGGGGACCAGTATCCTTTCCTCTGGCACCAGGGCCCCATTTTGGTACCCCAGGCTATGCAGGCCCTCACTTCACCACACTGTACTCCTCGGTCCCATTCCCTGAGGGTGAAGCCTTTCCCTCTGTGTCTGTCACCTCTCTGGGCTCTCCCATGCATTCAAACTGAAATGCCTGCCCTTCCCAGAAAAGCGGGGAGCTAGGGAGAGAGGAGCCTGAGGATTGTACCAGGGCTTTGGGATTAAGTTCTTCATCACTAAAGAATTGGGAACACAAAGGGTGTGGGGGCAGGGAGTTTAGGGGAACTGGTTGGAGGGAAGGTGAAGCTCAATGATGCTCTTGATTTTAATGCCCACATCACTCATCACTTTGATCTTAAATAAAGCCTGGGACACAGTAGGTGGATACTTAAGTCTTTGGTTTATCCTCTTCTATTTACTGAAGAAGGCATGGGGATACTTAATAGTAAATATAGTAACAGCTGTCAGACCCAAAATCACCCTAAAGCCGAAGTGCTCAACCTGCTTAGAGTCACACAATGTCAGAGGAATTGCTGGGGCTATAACCCAAGTTTATCTGTGGAGGCCCTTAAAGATATGAGCTAGTTCTTAGGAGTTCATGACATGGGATCTTGAGGAATTTGAGCTGAATGCTTTATTTTCACCTACAGATCTGCTTACTGTGTAGCTCATTCCCTACTAAGAGCTGGGTTTTTTTGCTTTCCCCACCCTACCTTAGAAGTCCAGTGGTATTATGCTAAGAAATGAAGTCTTTACTTATTTCTTCTGCATATCATCCCAGCCAGAAACTCTATCCTTGTGCTTTATTGACACCAGTGTCCATTTGGTCTCCCTTTAAGGTTTCTGCCTACTCTGCGTGAGTGACTCAACAGACCCCTCACGCTTGTCCTGGATTTGATGCTATCCCATTGGCGTCTTTGCTCTAGAGCTGTTTCCTCAATGTGGAAAAACTTGGGTTGGCAAATTTAGATAGGAATAGAAAGAGGCGATGGATTTCTAGGTTGCAATAGGCTGAAGATGAGGCTTTCCTACTACAGAAATGCTTTGACAGTATCTTGGGTTGGTATGAGGCTCACGGAAAACAACCAATGGGTTAGGTTGATTCACACTGTACCAGGTCAGCCAGCATCTGCTCTAGCTGGTTTACCAGGCTTTCTCTTCCCTGGTAGTATAAGCATGCCTAGTTTTATTGCACTTCACAGATATTCCATTTTTGTTACAAATGGGAGGCAAGACCTTCCACCAGTAAAAAGATTACAGCTCACTTGATTGAGGTGATCTGGAACTGAATTGCAATATCTGAGGTATGCCTGTACGGGTGAAATTTGTAAAAGTTCTGCCAGCTATCTGAAACTGACCAAATCTCAATTACCTTACTTTAATGGCAGGGGATCTTTTTCTTTTTAAACTAGAAACCTTAATTACCTGGATTCCTTTTTTCCCATTTCCCACGTCCAGCTCCCCCTATATATTTGCACTTTTTCAGTGAATAGGTTTGTTTTTCTCTGCCTTTTTCACTCATCTACCCTTCCCCTAAGAATTCACAATTTCCAAACCTTTCTAAATCCATTCTCCCAAGAATTGGAAAGCAAAGAATATTGGACCCACAAAAAGAATAACTAGCAGTGAATGAAGCTGCTTGTATTTTATTTGGAAATGAAAGCAAACCTCTGAAAAGCCATGATACAAATATGGTCAGTGGTGGGACTATCAACAATGTAAGGGAAGTAGGAAACCATCTCTTCTGTTACCTTAACCATGAGGACCTGAATCCATAGCAATGGACTGTTGTCATTCTCTCCTAGGGATGCAAGAGAAGGGGCTATTTCTTAGGGCTCACTGGCATTCCACTTTGTCCAGTCATAGCTTGGAGATGCCAGCTCCCTTCTCCTGTCCCTTGGTGGTGGGCCTTAGGTCTGGATGCCCACGTGACACCCTGCACACTGGAAGTCAGCCTCCCAAGCAGCCTGGATGCTACAGTCAACACAGGCCACATGGAACCAGACGTCACAACCATCACTGTCTCTTCTTGAGGCAGGAAGCAATGAGGGGCTGCACAGGGCTCCCTGCTCACAACTGCATGAGGGTTGCTCACTGTACTTCAGAGGATGCCCATGATGGTTTCTAAAAAAAAGTGACAAAAACCAGGGTCACTGGAAACCTGTAAGAGAAGGCTAGAACTCCCCTAGATACTCACTAAACTAATGGTTAACCTGGTTAATAGAGTTAACCTAGGTCTTGCCTTTCCAATATCTGTTCTCTATCCACCTCTCCTCTCCAATCCCTGAGTAGAGGGCCACTTCCCAACCCAAGGCTCTAAAAAGGAATCAAGCAGTGAAACATTGAGACAAGGATCTCTCCACTTACCCACTAGGGTGTCAGTGGGGTTTTCTCTACACAAAGTTTCTTCCTGGGCTCTCTATGGACTGGTGAGCTCTCAGGAGCCTCTCTCTCATCATCCAATTCTGCCAACACTCGATGAGCCGATTTCCTCCTATTTCTTGGGGGTGGGGCAGAAGGGGTGGTGTCTGCCTCTTTAGGGGGAGTGGGAGCAGGCAGGCTCTGTGGTCCACCCCTAGTCCGGGAGAAGGTGAGAGGCTGAGGTTGGAGCTTGCTGAGGCTGCCGATGGAGTTGAGGATCAGCGTGGCTTTTGGAGCAGGGGACAGGGTGCTGAGGGGGCGCTGTGGAGCCCCCTTGGGGGGTAGCATGGGCCAGAAACCAGCCCCCGTTCCCTCTTCTCCCCTAGATCGTGGGATGGTAATGGCAGCAAAATCTTGAGGTTTGACATGGACTTGCTGAAACATGAAGTAAAACGCTGAGGGGCTGGTTCCTAGGGGCCCTTTGGGCCAAAGGTCAGAAGGTCACCATCACTCAACTCCAGCCTGTGACCTCTTGGGAGTCGAACATTATTGACCAAAGTACCTGTTGATGGTGGAGCACAAGACAGATAACAGAGAATGACAAAGTTAACCTCTTTGTGCCTCATTTTCCTTGTCTAAAATGGGGATGTTAATGCTCATCTACATTCAATGCATTTAAAACAGTGCCTGGTTCAATAGTCAGCACTAAATGAATATTGGCTACTATAGTTTTTTAATCCTCACAACACTCCCCAAACAGACTTTACAAAGTCTCCCATTTTACCTAAGACCCAGAAAAGTGAACTGACAGGCCAGAGGTTTTACTTGGTGCCAGTGGCAAAACTTGGATGTGAGCCCAGGCCTTCTGAGGCTGGCTGTGACCTCCAAATCAGGGAGTAAGACACATGCCTGTATCACTGAAGCATAATTCAATATCTTAACTGCCCTAAGACAGGAACAAAGTACCTTGGCAAATCTGGAAACTGAGTTGAATCTGAGCTTGGCTCCTAAATGGCCCCAGAACATCTCCACTGTGATATTTACCTGATGATGCCCCGGGCCCTGGATCTACATCCCAGCCCCATATGAGCTAAACAAGGACCATTAAGAGTCAGCCCTGCAGAGAGCTTCTGAAACTGCACACTTTGGGTGGGAGGACGAGAGGTCTGGAGTACAACTGTCCATCCAATCCGATAGTTTGTGGGGCAGGCAGGGTTCCTGAGGAGCCCCTTAATCATTCCAACCTACAACTGTCCACTGCTCACCTTGGCTGCCATGGTCCTCTAGGCTCACCCTCCAGTCAACACCCCCGGAGCTCAACGTGAATCTCTGCATGGACCCCAGAAATTAAGCCAGGCTCCTGTTGGGGCCAAGGGGCCATATCACACAGGTCAGCCATGTGGCCCAAGGATAGATGCAGCCAGCCCCGCTTGGGGGATGGACTGTGTTGAGGTCACCGCCCCTGCCCACCCTGTGCACAGTAGCTGAAAGCAGGGCAGCAAGGGCAGTGACCCCTCTGCAGCACCTCTTCTTCTACCTCAGGAATCCATCACCTTTCCCATTCCTGGGCCAAGCACCATGGCTTAAGTTCACTTTTCGTCTGACGCAAACTTGAGCCATGCTTTGTGCAATTTCGACTTCGAGCATACTTCCTGAGCAGTGCAAATTCAGAGTGCAAGGATCCTAGGCATGCGGGGCAAAATTAGCCATCAAGTAGCTTTGAACTGAAAAATTCTGGGAAGATCCCAGTAGAGTGCAAAAACGAACATGGCCTATGGAATCTTAGATGAACTGGATCCTCAGGCTGCAAAATACTCAGGGATCTTTCAATCTGTGCAAGGCAACATACATTAGGCAGCTTCTGGAAAAGTGCAAACTGTAGCTGTGTGTATGGGGGGGGTCTTACTTTTGTGCAATACTAACTTGTCACGCCTCAATATAATTTGGAAAAAAAGCTTCTTCCTATCAGACCTACTTATCCACATAGACTAGGCAGACCTCCTGCTCGTCCGCGCCTCGCTCTTCTGGCTAATCCCTCGCTCACAGATAGCTTGAACCGCAGTGGAAAGTGACTCCACTGTCACCCTTCAAAAAGGCAGTGCAAACGGGCCCCCCTGAATTCTCCAACAAAGCAGATCTCCGGGGGAGATAAAACCAGAAAAAAAAGACACCCCCCTCCCCCCCGACATCCTGCAAACCTAGCCTTTTCCCTCCCCGCCCCAGCCCAGTTTCAGATCTACCGCGCGGTGCAGTCTCGGAGTGGTCTCCTCTCGCGGTAGTGCCAGCCTGTGCGGCGCCCCGGGACCCCTCGGGCTCGAGCCTGGCCTGGCGCTCCCGCGGTTATTTTTGACAGCTAAGAAGTCGGACCAGGAGGGGCGCGGCCTCCGCGCACCTAGAGCGCCGACCCCGCCCTCAGAATGCCGAGGGCCGAATTTCGCGCCAGAAAGCCCAAACCCCTCCGTGCCGTTCCTGATTGGCCCGCTCCTTGTGTCCTTTACCTTTCCATTGGGCAGGGCGCCGTTAGGACCCCCGATGTCCCGCCTGCCACTTGTTCTGATTAGTCCACAAGTTTTCCCGGGTTTCCGGAGTTGGGAGGAGCCGCCAGGGCGCGGAATTGCCCCGACTCCGTAATTGGGGACTGGCTTTAGACACTACTGCGCCTGCGTGCGCCTCTTCCCCGCCTTCTTCCTGGGTGAAACCCGGCTTTAGAGTGACCCGCCAATGGGCCCGCTCTGCGCAGGCGTACTCACGGGCGTAGGCCGGCCCGAGAGCGAGGTGTGGGGGGTGTGGCCTAAGGGCAAAGGGGGTTCTCGCGCAAGGTGAGGGGGTATTCGAGAAGAGTCGGTTGGGGGCGGGAAAGGGCTGAGAGGGGGTTCGAGGGTGGGTTCAGGGGTTCATAAGGGAAGAGGGGTTCGGGGACCTTGTAAAAGGAATAGATGAGGTGGTCGGAACAGCCTTAGAGCTCAGGGTCTAGCAGGGTGAGGACTCCCGGGTGTCGGAGGAGGGGAGGATTAGGGGAGCCTGTTGAGAGTGAGGGAGCAGGATAAAAGCCCACCAAGATTAGGATATAGGGAGGGAGGGGGATAGGAATCCCAGATTGCAGGAAAAGTACATGAATTTGGGTGGGAGACCTTGAAGAGCCCTCTCTATTCTCTCGGACTCTGGTGGAGAGGAATGAGGGTAACAGGAATGGAAGCTAAGGGGATAGTAGAGAAACTGAGAGAAAGTTGCTGGAAGGGTTTGGGTGAGATGTCAGGAAGCTGGCTTTTCTGTCAAGACATCTAGGCTGCCTGGATACCCAGGGGTCCTGCCCTACATGTGGCCACATTCATCAGGGACCAGCCCTTGGGCCAACACTTTAACAGGGAAGGACCCGGGAGTCCTGTCTCGGTGGCGTCTGGATGGGCTTCCCCAAGGCCTTGCTGAGCCATGGAGAGAACTCTGGAGATTGGGCTCCCCGCCCCTGCACTGCACATCTTTTTTCTCACCTCGGACCAGGAATGACAGAGACTGTAGGAACTTAAGGAGGATGGTAAAGGCACTGTCCAGACCCTGAAAATTTGAGCAAAGCCTAAGAGCTCCCTCTCAGCCTTCTCACTAAATTCTCACCATCTCATGGTTATTTGCTGTAGTTCAATCAGGAACCAGGTTGGGTCAAACAAGTGATGTTCGGATATTTCTACTTCTTTTGGGAAGTAGGAAAAGAACTTAGGGTCCGGTAGACCTGACTGTTATTTAAGGATTATGACTTTGTTATTTTAGGGGTTTTCTCTTTGGAAGGTGGCTTGAAAATTGAATTGGAGTGCCCTTGTTTCTCCTGTTGTCCAGGGGAACATAGATGGCTGGACACAGAATCTAGAGACTTCAAATAATGTGGAGATGTTTCGACCTTCAGGTCAGTGGGACCAGGCACGGGGACTGGTGATTGTCTCTCCCTGGGAAACTGACCGTTTTTGTACTTGTGATTCCTCAGGTGCCTCTGGGCTCATTCCTCCATCCCACTTCCAAGCTCGGCCCCTTCCAACCATGCCAAGAATGGCTCCCACCTGGGTCTCAGACATTCCTCTGGTCCAAACCCTGGCCCATCAAGATGTCTCAGAGAGGCGGCCAGACAACCAGGGATCTCAAGTGATCATGTGGGAACAGGATCTTTCTGGCAACAGACAGGAGCCAGGGTGGAGAGGCAGGTAGGCGTTCACTGTCACTGTTTTCTCAGGCTTGCTTGTCAGTGACCTCTTCATTGAAATAGGTTCCCTTACCCTATTTCAGACCTTAGTTCCATTGTTCATTTTTCCATAAAAAATTGTTGGCGCCTACAATGCATAGATAATAAGGCAGTGTTGTAGACACTAGGGATAGAGATAACAAAAATGAATTGGAGAGATCTTGATATCAAGGAGTTTAAAATCCTAAGGGAAGAGACAGATTGACCAACAGCTGATTATAATAAGCATGGTATATAGGCAAGATGAAGAAATTCAGACCAAGACTGTGTGCTATGCTTGTCTGGATTCATTCTGACAGAGTACATGCTGTTAGAGCTGGCTGTGCTGTTTGTCGATGTGTTGTCTGTAAAAACTTTTAATGTCTCATGTGTCTTCCCAAATGTTCTGTACTGTCATTTTGCCATTGTGCTCTCGAGTGGTATTGGAAACGGATCTGCCTTGCACCCCATCAAAGAGGAAGGAGCATGATGACGAAGGAGGAGCACTGGAGTGGGTGTGAGAAGACTGAGATTCTTTTCCTAGTTAGGCTACCAGGGAAGGGTCCTTTGGCCAGTCACTTAATTTCTCTAGGCTACAGTTCACTGTTTTAAAAAAATCCTGTGGTTCTGGGCCTCAGAGAGGGAGCTATGCCAACAACTGTTATAAGCTGCTTTAAACTTTTTGTGATGCCAATAGACTGTTCTCTAAAGGTCAGGACTATGTAATTCATAGATGTACTGTCCTCTCACTACTCATACAGTATACCTAACACTCAGTAAATGCTTTTAACCAGCACCTGGCCTCGCCATATTGATAATGGAAGCCATGAGCTCTCTTTCTCTACATCTCCTTCAAACTTTTCCTTGCCCTTGAATCAGAATTCAGAAGTCTCTGCATTACTTCCAACCTCTTCAATTCAGAATGTGTGGCCTGATGATGTGCACATTTGATGTTTAAGACATCCACCTATACATGTAGCTCTCTCTAGAGAGCCATGTCCCTCCCATGATCTCAGCTAGCCTTTAGGTCCCGTGAGCACAGACACTGGACCCAATATGCTTAGTAGGGCCTCAATGAATGATGATGGTGATGGAAATGCAGAGATCTCATGGCCTAGCTTTGTCTCCCCATCTCCCCCTGAGCAGAGGGATCTCTTCTGTCTGCACATATACCCGTGGTCACCATCCCAGGCCCAGAGATAGGCCTCTCCTTTGCTAACCTATCTTTGAAGGTCCGTGGAGCTGCAGGGGTCACAGGCCCTGAGCCAGCAGGCTGAGTTGATCTCTCGGCAGCTACAAGAGCTGCGGCGGCTTGAGGAGGAGGTCCGGGCCCTGCGGGAGACCTCACTGCAGCAGAAGATGAGCCTGGAGGCCCAGGCCATGGAGCTGGAGGCCCTGGCACGGGCAGAGAAGGCCGGCCGAACTGAGGCTGAAGGCCTGCGTGCTGCCTTGGCCGGGGCCGAGGCCGTCCGGAAGAACTTGGAAGAGGGGAGCCAGCGGGAGCTGGAGGAGGTTCAGAGGCTGCACCAGGAGCAGGTGAATCAGGGGGTGAGAAGGGCTCAGCTTCACAGTAGGTGAAGCAGAGAGCAGATATCAAAGAAAAGGCCCCCATGAGCAGTGGAGTGATGAGAAGATGTTTGGTGAAGGTGAAAAAAACAGATGACCTGGAAAGAGAGAGACCTTGGGTGTTTTGGTCTTATTCAGATTGCAGTCATTCCCAGGATTCAGGTGACTACCTACCACCTGAAGCCCTCTTTCCCTTTCCAGTAGGAAGTAGTTTGTCTTCCTACTTTAGTTCGGGTACCCAGTTCATCTGGGAGTGCTGGGGGTGTGGGGTGACAGGAGGATGGTAGGAATGAAGTCCTAAGGTGGACTGGGAAGGGGAGATTGTTCAGTTGGTAGGCATTTATCAGTCTGCCAGCCCTGAGACAGGTGAGCACATCAGCCTGAGTTCCTGGCCCTTGTGAGTGAAGCTGATAATCTTTTGGTGGACACACACGTTTACACTTAATTTAATCTTAGTTAGTTGCATTTGGGAGAAATGCCATGAAGGATAAGGGAGCCCTAACTGGTAGGGGCATTAAGGAAGGCCACCCTAATCAGTCAACATGTTAAGAAAAGGTACCATAAAACTATTGGAAGAAAACCTGCGTGAATTCCTTTGTAACCTTGGAATGGGGAAGATTTTTACATATGAATCAAAATCCAGAGCCATTAAAGAAAAGATTGGTACATTGACTTTATAATACTAAATTTAGGAATGACAAAGTGAAAGTAAAATTAAAGGACAAATGATAAACTAGGGAAAAATATTTACAGTTTGTATCATAGGAGGAGGCTAATATCCCTAGAATATAATGTGTGTCTGGAAATTGATAAGGGAAAGACAGCAATCCGTCAGAAAATGGACAAAGGAGATCGTTCAAAGAAAATATAAATGGCCTTGAGATTCATGAAAGATTCTTAAAGATAAATAGACATTTGTATTGAATAGAGGTTGGCTGGTGAGGAGGCAGTAGGAGCTAGTGTGACACTGGGCAGCATTTGTGACAGGAGGAGGCCGGAGGGGCTTGAGTGTAGGAGATAACGGGGGCTCTGGATGGTGGAGCGGCAAGGCCTCAGGGCCCATTCAGAACTTAAGAGCAACAAGCAACTAGTCAAAGGTTTTAAACAGGAAAATGACATGATGAGATTGGCATTTTATGTCTCAAAAGACCAGTTTTGTGATCTATGTCCAAAAAGATCACTCTGACTATGGTATAGAAATAGGGCCCAAAAGGGCAGACTGGAAATGAGAGTAGCCGCTTTCCCTCCATTCCCATCTATTTCATGACTCCTTCAGTGTCCCTGACACCGTTATCACTGTTGAGGTACAGTGAGAAAAAGACAAGATTCCTACCTTTCTAGAGCTTCCTTTCCAATGGAGTGTGCAGACAGTAAGATCATCTCAGATAATAATGAGTGCTGGAAGGACAGAGCATGGTGGGTAAGGATTGGAGGGTCCAGGGAGGCCTTCCTGAGGAGGTGGCCCCTTCCCCTGCCTTCCGCCTGATTCTGAGGAGCTGGGGGAATGGGAGAGCAATAGGACTTGGGCTCAGAGAAGTGGGCAGAAGCCAAGGTACAGCAGGCTTCACAAGCTGAGGGAAGAAGCTGGGTTCTGTTGGGAATGCCACTGCAGGTTTTTAAAGACTGGTCAGAAGGTTGTTGCTGTTGTCCAGGCCAGATATGAGGGTAGCTTACCTCAGGTTGGTGGTAGTGGAGGCGAAGAGAAGTGAAGATAAGGTTTGGGAGGAGATCTGACTGGAACCGCTGAATAATTGGAGAGTGATGGGGGAGTAAGGCCCCAGGGACTGTCTCCATTTGCCATTCACAGTTGGGTGATGTATTGGATTGTCTAAAGTCTCAGAAAGTGGGAAGGGACAAGGGCAAAGCAGTGAGATTTAGAAAGCCCATATGTGGGAATGACTTGGCCCCTGCTGAGCCCTGTCTGTCTCTGCAGCTCTCCTCCTTGACACAGGCTCACCAGGAGGCTCTTTCTAGTCTGTCCAATAAAGCTGAGGGTTTGGAGAAGTCTCTGAATAGTCTGGAAACCAGGAGGGCAGGGGAAGCCAAAGAGCTGGCTGTGGCCCAGAGGGAGGTTGAGTTGCTGCAGAAGCAGCTGAGGTATGTGGTGAGTGGGGGGCCCATGGGGAGCCCAGCAGTTGGTAGTTGGGGTGGATCTCTGGGTTGCCCTACTAATGGCTACCCTATTCCCACCCTAAACCTAGCAAAACCCAAGAAGACTTAGAGGTTCAGGTGACCTTGGCTGAGAATCTAAAGAGATATGTGGGGGAACAAGTACCTCTCGAGGTCCATAGCCAGACGTGGGAATTGGAGCAACAGGAGCTTCTAGAAACTGTGCAGGTGAGAAAGTGGAGGGTACATCTTTGTGGGAGTTGGAGGTGGGATGCGAGGGCTCAAATCTCAGGTCCTGGGAGAGAAGAGCCCCCTGGAATAGAGCACTGTCCCAGGTAGAGAAGGCAGCGCCGTTGAGGGTTCCGACAGGCCACTCTCCCTCCCTCTCCTGCTGGCAGCACTTGCAGGAGGACCGGGATGGCTTGCATACGACAGCAGAGCTGCTGCAGGTGCGCGTGCAGAGCCTCACACACATCCTCTCCATGCAGGAGGAGGAGCTGGCCAGGAAGGTAGGCCCCTGTGGGCGGGAGGAGTTGGTGTGATGCCAGACCCTGCTGAGCTGTCCCGCTCCCTGCCCCCAACACCTCTTTTTGTTGTGTCTCCTGTTGCTTGGGCAGGACAGAGAAAAACCAAGATGCTACCCCCTTCCTCTGCTCCCCTAGAAGCCCACACTGTCACACCTTCCTCTGCAGGTTCAACCTTCAGATTCCCTGGAGCCTGAGTTCACCAGGAAGTACCAGTCCCTGCTGAAGTGCTGGCGGGAGAAGGTGTTTGCCCTCATGGTGCAGCTAAAGGCCCAGGAGCTAGAGCACAGAGCATGTGTGGAGCAGCTGAAGGGACAGGTCACTTGTCCCTCTTTCTTGCCATATTCTTCCCCGCAACTTGCTCCTTACATAAGGGATGGCATTCAACAAATATTATTGAATGGCTACCACATGCTGGGAACTCAACCCTGAACAAGGACAAGTACCTGCTGTTAGGAGCTTAGGTTCTGGAGCAGATAGACCCACAAGAGGCAAGCAGACAATTAGATAATGTCAGGTAATCATGTGTTGTGAAGAAAAAGGTGGACTAGATGATCACATGACAGAGAAAGACTGGTGGAGGGCCAGCCTTAGGATGGTCAGGGACGGCCTTTCTGAGGAGGTGGCACGTCCAGGTCCTTGTGTGGGTCACAGGAAGTTTCCTCAGTGTGTGGGCACATCGAGCAGGCTTCTGGAAGGAAACCTTGGACTTCATTTTCAGGAACCCAAGCTTCTTGTTTCCCTGCATGTTCTTTAGAGACCTCTGCATCTGCCCCTTTATTCCCAGTGCCCCCTGTACAACTTTAGTGCATTGCCCAGCCTCCTCTCTTCTCCCAGGTGGCAGAGCTCCAGGAAAGAACTGCCGCCCAGAGCCAGGAGCAGGCTATCCTGCAGCGCTCCCTGGAGGACAAAGCCGCAGAGGTGGAGGTGGAGCGGATAGGCGCCAAGGTCAGTGTCTGAGACAGGCAGAGGTTAAGGGAAGACTGGGAAACCCCAGGTCTGTGGGTCCGGGCCCCAGGGAAGGAACCTTTTTCTTTATGGCATCCTTCCCAGGCCCTGCAGTTGGAGCTGAGCCGTGCCCAGGAGGCTGGGCGCCGGCGGCAGCAGCAGACAGCCATGGCTGAGGAGCAGCTGAAGCTTGTTGCCAGTGCTGTCAGCAGGTATCTGGATGGGGGTGGGGTGGGATAGTATTTCTACTTCCTCAGCCCCCTAGGCACCTTGGAATTTAAGAGCCTCGAGCAAGAGGGGCTGGAAAGCTGGCCACTGGAGGATGCAGAACTAGAGGCATTTAGCATTGTAAGAGTTCCTGTGTTTGTTTTTCCTGGGGCAACTCCCTCCAGGTCACACCTGGGCCACTTGTTATGATTCCCACTGCATGCTTGGCTGGAGTTTTGGTTGAAGGTGAGGCAGTGCTTACTGCCATAGTTTGGTCCAGTAACAGCCTTGAGCTAAATAGAGCACCTGGGAATATCCCCACTTTCAGAGTTGTTCAAAGATGGGGAGTGTGGATACTTGGTTTTCTTCTTTCTCTTTAAAATTTTACAGGCATGCCTGGTTAGTTGGGGGAAAAAAATCATCTATTTTAAAACTGTACACTTTATTGGCTTATAGATATTTCATCTAAAACATAAGAGTTTCCTTCTTAATCAATTGGAAGCCTGTGTTTCTCATACTATCTTTCTAAGTGTTACCTTCCCGACTCCTTATATAACCTTTAGAAAGACCTCTAAGGAGAAACACAAGCTTCTTTGTGTTGGGAATCATCCCTCCTCAGCCTTGGACATTGGGGTATCTGGTCTATGAAGAGCTTTTAGCACAGTGCTGTGCTTGTCACCTGCGCTCTGTAAAATGTTTACTATTACCACAAGTCTCTTCTTAATGGATCAGATAACAATTTGGGGTTTAACAAAATTGTGACGCAAGACAGATTTCTTGCCCATATTCTCCTGTGGGATTTGTACCTTGGGAACTAATTTAACTTTAAAAAATGATGAAAGATTGCAAACACGTGGAATTAGAGAGGCTGGTTATGAGCACCACTGCCCAACTTTCAATCCATTGCATGATCCTACCTCCAAGAGAACAGAAGGATAGCTGTGGGGAGGGTTTTACCTTGGTCACAGGACATCACTGAAATGGTTCTTGCTAATGACTTATTGCCAGAAAGTCCACAAGGCATAAAACAACCCAAATTCGGTCTGTTGCCAGATTTGTTAGTCTCTAGATAGCTTGGAGACTTTATCAGAAAATGACTTTAATAAGAGCCACAGAAGGTGTTGGGAGCAACCATCCAAACAATTTTCAGGTAAAAGTGGTCTCTGCCTTGCTGCTGGGACACAACCTCCAGCCTTTGTCATCTGCTTGTTTTCTGTTAGTACAGACTTGGACTCCCCAGGGGAGTTCGAGCCTGGCCCCAGGGGCCTGTTCAGCCTTCTCGGCTTTTGTGAACCACATTGGTCCTGTTTGGGGCACAGCCAGCTGATAAAGCACATGCACCTGGCCTTCATTGTCAGAAGGGATAACTTTGATCTCTGATGCATAATAGCCATCAGAAAACAGGTTGTGAGAAAAAAGCTTCGAAGCTTGCTTGAAAAGATGCGCAGTCATTTAATGCCATCTTTGGGTAAGGGCCCTTTAGAAAACTGATAGAAGCTATGGGCTTTGTTCCTTCGAAAAATGCTCAGGAGTTCACACACCCTGAACATTGCACATATGCCAGGAGATTCTCAAAACTTGGAGAGGCATCCAGGGTCCTGCAGGTGGAAAAGTCTAAATCAGCTAGAGATTAGCTGCCTATGGACACTGGTTTTAGCCCCCGTAGAATAGTTTTTACTCAGCCCTTTACTGCTTTACGGCATCTGGGTCAGGTAAGGTATGGCCCCATGAACCTCTTTATTGTTTCTACTGCAGGGCTGTTATTGAAGACACTGAGTGCCAGGGCCCGGATGAGAAGCTACCATAGGTTTTGGAACCAGGAATGGCTGTACTTTTCTTAAGAGCAACTGGGTCATTTTCTATGACCATCACTAAAGGGCTTAAGCCTCAGAGCCCAGGGCAACTCTGGCAGGGCACAGAGCTGCGGTGCCTGTCCTCGGCTTCAGCTCCTCTGTTCCCAGCTCTGATTTCCCTTGCTCGTTTCCCCATGTTCACAGCAGTGCAGGATAGAGAGAGTTGTCCTTAAAGGCACATCAGGTCCTTTTGGGAATGAGGTGTGGTCAAAGGGTCAGTGACCTTGTACCTTCTCCAGCTTTCAGACCTGGCTCCAGAGCACCATGGCTGAGGTGGAGCGGGCTGCAGCCCGGCTGCCCAGCCTCAGCAGCCGAGCCAGCTATGCCGTCCGCAAGGTCCACACCATTCGGGGTGGGTAGTGCGACTGTCAGATGTGCCCCACCCCTGCCCCGCAAGCTCATCCTGTATTTCTCCTGCCTTCTCATCAGTCCATGCATCGCTTTTTCTTTTACTACCCCATCTCCCCTTTCCTCCAACCTACACTCATCAATTCGTTCCTCTTTGCCTTTTCTCACCCAGGCCTGATGGCTCGAAAACTGACCCTTGCTCAGCTGCGCCAGGAGAGGTGAAGTTTGGGGCACAGGGATGGTGGTGGGGCTGCTGGGACTCAAAACAGTAGGACTGAGGCAGGATGGGGCTTAGGGAGTAGGCAGCTGGGGAATTTCCCCCACTCTCTCTCCCCTGTCTCAGCTGTCCCCCACCCCCACCGACCATGGATGTGAGCCTTGAGTTGGAGCAGCTGCGGGAAGAACGGAATCGCCTGGATGCAGAACTGCAGCTGAGTGCCCGCCTCATCCAGCAGGAGGTGGGCCGCGCCCGGGAACAAGGTACACCTGGTCCTGGGGTCACTGAGCTAGTACAGGGGCCAGAATCCAGTGCATTGGGATGGCCAAAAAGAGGGAAGAGCTGGAGTCTCCAGCATGGAGAGGCCCACGTGAGCACTACCCCTTCCTAGGGGAGGCGGAGCGGCAACAGCTGAGCGAGGTCGCCCAGCAGCTAGAGCAGGAGCTGCAGCGAACCCAGGAGTCCCTGGCCAGTGTGGGGCTGCAGCTGGAAGCGGCTCGCCAGGGTCAGCAGGAGAGCACAGAGGAGGCTGCCAGTCTGCGGCAGGAGCTGACTCAGCAGCAGGAGATCTATGGGCAAGGTGTGCAGTGTACCTGTGTAGGGTGGGGAGGGACCACAAACCAAGGCTCCCCAACACATCCCATCTGTACCTTCACTCCAGCTCTGCAAGAGAAGGTGGCCGAAGTGGAAACCCGGCTGCGTGAACAGCTCTTGGAAACAGAAAAGAGACTAAATGAGGCTCGGAGGGAGCATGCCAAGGCCGGTGAGGTTTGCCGGCGGTAGACGTGGGCTTCCAGGGAGGAGAAAGTGTGGAGACATAAGGTTTTGAAAACTTTTTGTAAAGCTGTTTTTGAAGTATGCAGGTAATGAAATTATCAGGGAATGGCACTGTTGAATTCTCAGGTAGTGAATATACTCACTCATATAGCCAGCACCCAAATCAAGGTGATGCAGGACGGAACTGATCCCCCCCAAGTGGGGACTCAAGTCCTATAATGAGAGAGGTGGGTCCTTGACTGCATGCAGGAAAGAATTCAAGCACTTATCAGAGTTAGAGACGAAAGGAAAGTTTATTAAAGAAGGAATAACATTTCATAGAGTTTCATAGAGTGTAGTCACCTCTCAGAGACAATGAGAGAGAGAGAGAATTAGAGAGACCCCAAGTGTTTGGGGAGTTCAGTTTATTTGACATGCTTAGTTTCTATGAATTACAATTTAAAGACTTTGTTTACCTGTTCTCCTTTCATGGTATGGGTATGCAGCATTGAAAGGTATGGGTATGCAATGTTAAAGGTGTAAGTATGCCAAGTTAGGTTCCTTATGATCTGGCCTTTGGGAATGAATGGTTGGGTTTGTGTCAGATAGGACTTAAAGACTTTGTTTTCCTTTCATAGTCTGAGTAAATGGTTAGTTAGTAATCCCAATAGGAATCTTTCTTTGTTCTGTATGTGGTCTGGCAGCACATTGCAGGCTCTGAATACAACTGACTTGATTTAATATTCAGTTCTCATGCCTCTTCCCTATATTAAAGTGACCAGCCCAAGAGCGCCCTGAGCCCCTCCCTCCACAAAGGCAACTAACATCTGACGTCTCCCACCAACAATTATCCACAACTTTTGATTAGGAAAAATTTTACACACCTAGACAAGTTAAAAGAATCATGTGATGGATACTCATGTCTTCTCAAACTCAGTGAAGCACTTATTAACCTTTTGCCACATTTGCTCTCTATTTCTGTATATGCACACATTGATACGTGCATTTTGGGGGAATTATTTAAATTACAAACATGATTGTTGATCTGCATCTCCTACAAAGAGGAAAGTTTCCTATATAATGTCAGTACTATTGTCACACTTTAAGAAAATGGACATTAATTGTACACAATAGAATATCATCCAGTCTGTATCCAGATTTTGCCTAAGGGACTTCAGGAAGGTTCGGGTGTGGGGAACGTATTTTGGATGCACAGATTCATAGGCTCCTAGAGTTATCAGCCATCTCTTCCATGGTATAGAAGAGACAGAGTCACAGAGTATAAGTGGCTTCCCCGAGTCACAGAGCTGGGGACCCAGCGTTCTTGCCCATCATTCCAATCCTGTTTTCGTAGTGCCTTGCTGCCTCTGGGCTGCCCCACACCTGTCCCCTCTGTGTCCTTCCTTCCCCACAGTGGTTTCCCTGCACCAGATCCAGCGCAAAGCCACCCGGGAAAAGGAGCGGAACCAGGAGCTCAGGCGCCTACAGGATGAGGCCCAGAAGGAAGAGGGGTTGCGGCTGACCCAGCGCCTGCAGGAGCTAGAGAGGGACAAGAACCTCATGCTGGTAGGGGAAGGCAGAGAAGGGCCTTTGGGCTGATGGGGCAGTAGAGGTGTGGAAGGAGGAGTGGGAGGCTCTGCCTGGGCAAGGTGGCGTTTAACCCTCTCCTTCCCAGGCCACTTTGCAGCAGGAGGGTCTCCTCTTCCGTTACAAGCAGCAGCGACTGTTGGCAGTTCTTCCTTCCCTACTGGATAAGGGGAAGTCTGTTGAGTCCAGCCCCAGGCCTTCGCGGTCTTCAGCACCTTTACCTCCAGCAGCGGCACTCTCCAGGGAGTCCATAAAAGGTAATGGTCTAAGAAGGAAGAAGCAGAAGGGGGATGGGGTGTGGGTTTCAGGAACCTCTGTCCCAAACACTTTTGAGTACATGAGCATTGTTCTCTGTGATCTTTTCAGCCTCTTTTAGCCATGCCAGCCTCGCACCAAAGAACCTCTTCCCTCATAACCCTCCCAACCTATGACAGCCCTGTTCCTCTGCAGAGCTGGCTCCTATCCATTGGGGTCTTTTTTTCCCAGGTTCCCTCTCTGTCCTGCTCGATGACCTGCACGGTTTGAGTGAGGCCATTTCCAAAGAGGAAGCTATTTCTCAAGGAGACAACCCAAACTCTTCTGCTCCCACCTGCCCTTAAGCAGCTGGGAGCTTGGAGCAGCCAGGTGTTCGGAGCAGCCAGGAGCTCAAGGTGGACCCAAGAGGGCCAGGAGGAGTGTGGAGAAGTGGGGTGGGGTTTGGGGATACCAGCCCAGCCCTCTTTCTCATCCACGTGTCCTGGGAGACACTAGCCACCAAGATGTCTGAACTCTGGTTTAATAAAGATGATGACAGTAGGAGCTATTGTTTAAACATGTTATCTCGGGGAAAACAAGGGACTTTTCCTTGCGGCTGCCTCTCCAGGAAATGTGAGCAATCCCACACATAGCTCTTTCTCTAGATGGTATTTTTGTCAAAACCCCTTTCCTAGGCTGCTTGGGGGAGTTTTTTGAGAAGCTCCAGGTTTTCTTTATTCTCTACTTTTGTTTTAAAACTCTTTTGGAAAATGATTAGTGCCGGGAGTGTGGAAGATAAAACATTCATTCATTCAAAAGGAATCTCAGAACCAGGCAGTGTCCTAGATCAAGGGCCACAGTGGGGACTTGATGGGCAGGTCCTTGCTCCTAGGGGCTTACATTGTAGTGGGAGACTCAGACATTGGACAATTACCTAAATGAACAAATGAGCATTTCAAACATGTGCCATGAAGAGAAAATAAAATGAGAATGGTGTGACAGTAACTGACTCTTGGGGCCATGGCATCATCAGATGAGGGGACGGGAAAGGCCTCTCTGAGGAGGGGTGATTGTGCTGAGACCTGAGTAGAGTGGAGCTAGCTGTGCAACCACTCACTGGAAGAGGTGTTCCCTGCAGGGGGTGGGCAAGCGCAGAGGCGAGGAGGGAGAGTGAGGGAAGGTGCTGGGGGTGGGCGGTGGCGAGACAGAACTTATTTGGAGTCAGTAGAAAGCTCTCAGAGTACTTTTTTAAACAAGGAAGTAGCCACACAGTTTGACATTTTTAAGAGACATGTTGGCTGGCTGTGGAGGATTGGGTGTTGGTGTGGGGCTGGATGAAGAGACTGATTAAGAGGGTATGGAGGAGGCTGGGAGAGATGGTCCTCCATTATGGGGCGTGGACTGGTTTGGCTGCTTCCAGGTGAGCCACAGAGGGACAGTGGTGTCCCTTACTGCTGGTGAGAGACCAGTGGGAAACAACTTGGGGAGGAAGTGAGTTCTGTTTTGGACATTACTTCTGAGAGGTCCATTAGACCTGCAGGCAGAGGAGTCCTTTTTAAGGAAACGTTCTAGCAGAATCCCTGAGAGAGACAAGACTGAGACTGAGACCTAAAAGATGAAGGGAGGAAGAAGGTGGGCACAGAGTTGGAGCCAGAGGGGCAGGAAGAAGAATCCAGAGAGAGGAGGGAGAGGCTGGGATGATTGGGGAGCTGAGGCAGCCGCTTCCTGGGCCTCTTGGCCATGACTGATGGAACCAGCTCTGAGATGGGGAGAAGGAATCAGGATGTTCTCGTATTTCCTTACCTGTAGTCACCCCAAGTGGTTCCTGGATGATATTCCTTGGATGTCACTGCTTGGGAGGTACCCTGTATGCTTGAAGAAGGTATCATACTGAGAGGCCAGTGGAAGTTCTGAGTGCCAAGGGGGAGGGCTCAAAGGGACCAATCCCCTTGCTTCCCAAGTGTCCTGCCCCCAGCCTTGTAATTACACTGCTTCCCCATGCCTGATTGCTCCCATTCCTTGGCTTCCAGTGGCTTCAAGGAATGAAAAGTGGAAGTTCATGTGATTATGGAGGTGTGCATTGATTGCTGCAGGGTGTGTATGAGGAGGATGTGAGAACAAGGGTGGGGTGACCAAGGTCCAGGTCAGCGACAGAGCCAGGTTGGCCGGGTCCTGAGCTGGGGGACTAAAATAAGGGATGCTGACCTCAGAGGTTACACATCAGACATGGCCTTCCAAACAGGTTAGGCTAGTTAGGTTCTGATGGGATTCCTTGTGTCACTGGGCTGGCCCCTCCCCAGAGATTGGCCTCCTCCTTTCCTTCCCTATAAAGCCTCTTGGGGTTCCCAGGCACCCAGACTCAGGCCACCCCTAACTTTGGGGTCCAGGAGACAGCCATTATGCTCAACTGGAAGCTACTGGGGATCCTGGTCCTTTGCCTGTATGCCAGAGGTGAGCTGGGAATAGAGGTCAGGAGTACAATTTTGGGTAATGGGGATGGTCAGGATGAGATGAGAGTGACCACTAAGAAGGAAGGGGATGAATTAGATGCACAGAGATGGAGGAGATTCTGGGAAATCACAAAAGGGGAAGAGTTCAGGAAGACACATGTAGTTCTGAATAAATGTTTTGCTGATTGGGGTGTAGCCCACTGGAATTCAGATGTGCAGAGCTGACATCTATGTTGAGAGTGGAGGTCATTGTTGAGGTGGGGTCTGGGCGCCACATGGGGCCAAGGTGTACACCATTTGGGGACTGCAGACCAGCATAAGGTCCGTGCCAGCAGGGGGTCCCAACCAGGGTTGGATAGAGCTTATTTGGAGTGGTCTGTCAATTTAAAGGTCAAGTCAATTGTTCAGGACAGTTTTTATATCATGTTAAGATCACTTCGGTAGTTTGTAAATATGTGGAGAGCTCTTTGAGAGTTACTTCTGAGGTCTGTGTGTGGGATCAGCTCAGACAGATCCCAGACAGTCTGTGCCTCCTGGGTCTGTAGCTGGGTGGTGGCTGAATACGGCCCTCACCACCTCTTTTACCTTTCTCCTTCCTTCTCTATAGGTATCTCAGGCAGTGGAGACCACCCTCTTCCCCCACCCACAGATGCCAGAGAGGGGGAAGGCTCCCCAACATTGCCTCAGGGTCCCCCAATCCCTGGTGAACCCTGGCCCGGGGTACCCCCTCTCTTTGAGGACCCTCCACCTCCAGGCCCCAGTCATCCCTGGAGAGGTCTGCCTGAATCTGGAGTCTGGCCTCCTGAGCCTCCTAGAACTGATCCCCCTCAACCTCCCCTGCCTGACGATCCCTGGCCAGCAGGACCCCAGCCTCCGGAAAACCCCTGGCCACCTGCCCCTGAGGTGGACCATGGGCCTCAGGAGGAGCCTGACCTAGCTCCCCCCCAGTAAGAGCACAGATAACCATATTGCCCAGAGGCATCTTCAGGCAGAGTGCACCCAAGCCCATCTCTACCTTCTGGTTCCTCTTGAATCCTTCCCAATTTAGCCTAACTTCTTAATTTCCTTCCTCATTCCCCAAATTGTATTCTGAACCCTGTAGGTATCACTCTGAATATTTTGTTTCCTCCTGAGATCCATATTTAGCCCGCATTTTCCCGTATTTTTGTTTCTCTGACAGCCTAAACATAACACCCCTACCTCTTATCCAGTCCTCTCCCCTCTACTTGCTTCCCACCTTCTCTTCCCTACCTTGCACTCCGGGGGCCCCAGCTGGCCGCCCTGTGTTCTCTGCTGCCTCCTGGTGGCTTATGGCTGGGAATTCTCAGAAGACAGTGACGGTTCTTCCATGAAATGGGAAAATAAAAACCATGTTTTCCTCATTTTGAAGTTAGCTGTTTCTTTGCCAATTATTAGATCTTTGAATATTCAGATGCCTTCCTCACAGCCACACACCTACAGAGACCTGGAAGTAATTGAGCTCCTAGCTTGCCCATATGCATCAAGATGTGGAGCTCAGCCACAGGGGATTGGAAATGTGACTGTCAGAGAAATGTGTTTAGACCCACGTTTCTCACATTCTGGGACCCCTATTTTGAAGAATGAGAAGCCAAGTTAAGTCATTAATTTATAGTGTGCACACACCCCTGCAAAACATGGAAACATTCCCAGGGGCGTGTGTGCAGGTCCAAGTTTTAAGGGGACCAGTTTCCATCAATAAATGTGCCTCTTCCTAAAATGAGTCTATCTGACAGCTGTGTTCTACTCCATGCCACCCTTCTCCCACTGGGCAGATGAAGATGAGCTCTCTCGCCCACCCGAACCCCGACCAGGGTGCTCAACGAAAGTCAATGGGAAATAGAAATAGCCCTTTCCATCTCATTGAGAGAGACCTTTTCAATAAAAGTTTTCTTTTTAATCATTGTCGATATTTGAAGTTTTGATCAATTGTGTCTTGTAATGATTGTAATTATAAACCCACTGAAGAAAAACTGTTTTTGAACACTTAGAGTCTTATGGTCACAGAAAATAAATTTATGTATATATTTTTGTTACAGAGAGATACAATAAGACTTTCCAAAAACACAATAAAATACCAAAAAAAGATACAAAGAAGTTTTTTATTGAGATAAAACTGTAGGGTAAGTGGGATGGAAAAAGGAACTACAAAAAATGAAGTAAATTTGCTAACTGGTTTAAGGGCTTGGTCACTTATTAAAAAGGGTGTTAGGAAAGTGCTATGGTATATTCCATTTGCTACGTTTAAAAGAGTGATGTGACATTCGATATGTAATTACAATTCCCTGGAGAGTATACTCTTTGCAATATTTATGGTTAAAAATGTTAGCTGTTGACTTAAAAATGTGTGAAGGATACATAGTTTTTCAACTGTCTTTGAGGGAGTATTTGAGCAGGAAAGTTCAAAAGTCAGGAGCCCAGAGATCCCCATTTGGCCTAATGTCAAACAAGGGAGTGGCCTTGGTGGGGTTGAAGAAGGGATAAAAAAAAATGGAAGGTTTGTAACTTTAAAATTCCTTCCTAGGTCTCATGTGGTAACTTCCATCAAAACCTAAGTGACCAGTTTGGGGGCAAAAAGCCCTAAGTTTAGAGTTTAGAAATAATCTTAGAACACACGAATAGACCCCAACGTGGTCTCAGTTCACCATTCATTCATTCATTCATTCATTCTACCCTTAATATGTTCATCAATGCCCAGTGCAATGGGAGAATGTAAAAAATAAAATAATACAGTTCCCACTTTCAGGAAGCTGAAGATTAAGCCCAAAGACAGGATTTACTTGCAAAGTTTAACAATGACACAGATAGTAAAGATGCATGTAACTAAATGATTGCGTGAGGAAGCACCAGAGTAGCCTCTGCAAGTCAACGCCACGAGTTCCAAAGAGAGGCAAGAGAGCTGTTCGTGGTCAGGAAAGGCTTCCAGGAGGAGAGCTCAGCGGGGAGGGCAGGCTGCGTGGCTGGAGCACCTGCCGGGACGCGGCGGAGGCGGACCTGGCCTGCAAGGCAGCTCTCAGGCCCAGAGGCTTCAGCGGGAGGGACTGTTCAGTCACTTCCTGACCAGCCCCACCTTCGTGTGCCTCGGCTATCGCCGGCCTCTGCTCTCAGTGTGTGCTGTTTCCACCTGTCTGGAATGGCCTTCCTTTCCCTCAACAAGTCGCATTTCTCCTCAGCGACGCCTGTCCACGTGCCGCTCCCCATCCCTGCCCCGCTCCCCATCCCTGCCCCGCTCCCCATCCCTGCTCCGCGCCCCCGCGACATTCCAGGTGCAGCTGTGCGTGGAACTGATTCATTCCCGGCTGTCCTTCCCTCCTAGGCCTCAGCCTCTTGGGGACAGGGACTGTTCTGCGTATTTCTTCTCAGACGCCACCATTTTGGTGCTTACTGAGTCCCACGTACCGTCACTCCCCGCAGCTCACCTCTGCCAGCTGCTGGCACTTTACCAGATGCAGGGAGTCCTGGAAGCGCCTGGAAATGTGTCTCCCCTGCATGCCCCCCATGCCCTCGCCCCCACCCCAACCCCAAATGGTCTGACAAATATGGGGGATATCAATACCTTAGTTCTCTGAGCTCAGGTTGCCCCCTATGAGACTTTACTTGGCCTCCTTCCCTTTTAGGTCTACCTCTGCCACACTTCCTTCACTTTTTAATAATCCCTTTTACTTGAATCTTTGTCCCAGAATCTTCTTTGGGTGAATCCAATCTTAGACAAAATAGAGTTTGCTACAATAAGACACAGAGTATAGTTCACTACAAACTATGGCAGCTACTTTTTACGAAGCATGTGCTGTCTGATCCCTGTTGTCAAATTTTCTACAGGTTAAGTTCTCACTTAATTTGCACAACAGCCCTATAGTTATCACCATTTTTGAGAAGAAATAGCGGCCAAGAGAGGTATAGTCGTGCAAGGTCACCCAGGGATTTGAACTCTGGTCTGTCCTATGTCAATATCTCTAATTTTAACCACTGCATTTTCTCATCTCTTTATTCATCTGTGTAACCCTGACAGAAAATACAGTGCCTGGGCCTTCGTGGACACTTAATATGTTGTATTACTCAGGGTTCTCCAGAGAAACAGAACTAATAAAATATAATAATGGAGATTCGTTTTTGGAATCAGCTCTTAAGATTATGGAGTCTGAGAAGTCTCCCAGTCTGCTGTCTGCCGTCTGCAAGCTGAAGACCCAGAAAAGCCAGTGTGTTAATTCAGTCTGAGTCTGAAGGCCTGAGAACCAAGGGAGCAAACGGTATATGTCCCAGTCCATGTGGAAAGGCCAGGAGTGCTGAAGTCCAAGGGTAGAAGATGGACATTTCAGCTCAGAGAGCAGATTTGCTCTTCCTCCATCATCCTGTTCTATGCAACCCTCATAGATTAGATGAGGCTCATCAGCACTGGTGAGGATAAATCTTCTTTACTCAGTCTACCAATTCAAATGCTAATCTCTTCCGGACACACCCAGAAACAATGTTTTATCAGCTCTCTGGGTATCCTTTAGCCCAGTCAAGTTGACACAGAAAATTGACAGTCATGTATGTGATGGACAGCTGAGTTTATCAACGAATGGTAAGTTTGGGCAGCAGAAAGTAGATTGAAATGGTTAGAGTGAAGGGTTTGTAACCTGGAGAAGATGGAGATATTGTTGGACAGGTTGGGGGAAAATTAGGGAGATGTGGGTACCAGGCTCGGGAGCAAGTATCTGAAAGTCTTTCTCCTCTGGTAGAACTGTGCCCAGAAGTGGGGAGGAACACATACACATTTGTGTATACTGTGGCAGAGAGATGTGGAATAGAAAATGTCAGCATAAGAAACTTAAATTTTTATTAGTTCATTAGAGCCAAACATGATATATGTTGGGATCAAGATCTCGAATGCTCCTGAGAATAACAGTTTGCAGTTTCTTTTACGCATTTGGAACTAAGGAAGGTACATAAGTGTTAGGTTTGCCAAAGGAGGAATGCACAGGCCAAAGGGGTTGAGCAAGGTTTATTGTAGTAGAGTGACAGACTGGCTGAGCCCGACTGCGAGGGTACCTCAAACTTATATGGGGCTTGAGGCAGGCCTTTTGGCGGGAATATTTTGGGCGGGTAAATTGGCCAGGAAGGGAGGAAAGCTCAGAGAAGTGGGAGGTGAGCATGTAGCATTGCCAACCGGATGCAAGGTCCAGTTTCTACACAATGATAAGGGAGAAGTTAGGTTTCCACACTATGGGGGTAGGGATAGGGCCCTCTTGGACCTAAGAGTAAGGAAGATTGCATGAAGGTGGGAGAAAGCAAGGCAGTATTGGGTTAGAGATTAGCTAAGATTATGTTCTCTTAAGGGTAGTTTCACCTTCAAGCAGTATTATTTCTGGCATTTCAATAGTGTGCTTATCTAGATGTATAAGGGCTTGCTTAAAAACCTGTCACTAAAGAAGTTATAGGCCTGGGGCATGACTACCCACTATGACCTTCCCACTTAGGAACTTATGATTTATTACAGTACCTCTTTTTTGTCCACAAAGGAAAAAAGGAAGTCTGGACCCCTCAAAATGACCCACAGCAACCTCCCAAGCCAGTGACATGGAGTTCATTGGGAATCAAAAAAGAAAAAAAATCCTAAAGGAACGGAATCCCTTATGTGGCCCAGGAAAGGATTTAGGGCTCTTACTGTGATGCTTAATTTCCACAGTGTTATGTTGGTTTCCATGTCTTTCTCCCCCTTGTAAAGTATGAGCTTCTTGAAGGCAGTACTGAGCCTTATCTGTCTTTGTATGCCTTACTTCTCTCCTTGTGCCTGGCCCAGAAGCTTTTCAGTAGAGCAAATTACTAGCCCCATTACACAGATGAGGAAACTACTGCTGAGAGAGGTGATCACCTGTCCAAGACATAACACAAGTGCCAAAGTCAAGACTGGGTGATGAACTGCTTGGCTCCAAACCCATTCTTCCCAGTTTGACACACAAGGTGAGTGAGTGGGAAAGAGAAGGGGGAGGCATGAAGTAATTGGAGATTTTAATACATATTAATAGGCAGCAGATTGGCACCCAGACATGCTGGGGAGGAGACTGAGTGGGACTGGGTGGTATAGAGTATTAACACAGGGGAACCCATTGTACCAACTTATCCATTCAGATTAGACAATGTTGACTCTTCCCCATCTGCTTTGGCTGACCTCACTGAGGAGCGAATGCAGTAGGGACACAGTTGCATCTTATGTCAACATGGAGTTATAGAATTAAATAATAGAATAGGATCACAGATTTAGAGAACAATAACTCAGTACCTTGGACATATCAGGTAGTCAAATGCTTAGCCAATGACAGAAGAGAAATTTGAATTAGTATCATGGTGTAACATAATTATGGAAGAAGAGTTACTGTAATCCCACAATAACTTCACTTCTTTAGCATGCATTTTGCTTTTATCCAAACTATCTTTGTTTAGCCTTATAAAACTATAACTCATCTGCATTCTTTCCACCAGATCCTCGTATATATACTGTATGTCCACTCCTTTTAATCATTAAGCCCTTGGGACATTAGATTCTGGTCAGCATCAAACTCACTTAAGAATAAAGCTTCAGCTCTATCAACCATGACCAAGATACCATAACCAAACCTCAAACTAGAAAAAGGTCTTAGTCAAACAAAGATAACCCCTTGTCCTCAGTTCCAGACTCATGAAAGTAGAATGGGCACACAGACTGCATTACCTGGAAACTGGACAGAAATGCCATGACTGACTTCAGGTCCTGAAGCCATGATCAATTGCTCCCTGCTTTAACCCCGACCAGTCAGTAGAGCCCCCAGCTCCAATTTCCATAGTAACCATGATTAATTATTTTTTCTTTATATAACCTGAATTTTTTTCTTTATATAATTAGGAAGCCAGGTTTTTGAGAGCAATAGCTCACCTGTGTCTCCAGGTTTGGCGCCAACTTCTTAAACCTTTACTTTTTTTGATGCAGACTCCTGCTTGTATCTTATTTTGGTTTGAGTGCATGCAGGCAAGTGGACCCTTTTAAATCTAACATTTAAAGGTAACATTACCTTGAGAAAGCATCAGGCATAGCTGTCAGCCTCTGGGCAGTGAACAATGTTTTTGGACTAGACAGAAGTGATGATTGTCTGCTGTTTTAAGATCTCCAGGCAGGGAAACTCCAAATCACTCCTGTGTCCATCCATTTGCCCATATGACAGTCATTTATTAAGCATCTACCGTGTGGGGTGCTAGGCATAGGTGACAGTCCCAGGTGGCAGTTTCAGTCCTCCCTGCCCTCAAGGAGCTCTGTGTCTAGGGAGGAAGCAAACATGTAAATCATGGCAATAAAATGTGATAAAAGTTGAATTAGTGAAGGACACACCCAGAGGCAGGAGCCAAGGAGAGAAGTACTAACTCCTCTGCCAATTGCATATTGCAAATTCATTTGATCAAAGACTTGCTTTGGTATAAACCTTAATCTCTCTTACTTTAAATTTACTCCCTCTAATCTTTAAGTGTCTACCAGGTGCCTGGCACTGGCTCGAAAAACTTGTTGAATTAAACCAAATCCACCTCCTAAGTTTTCTTCCTCCTAATATTGTTAAGTATATCACCCCTTAGCTCTCTCTCCCTTTTGCAGCGTGATCTCAACTCCTATTATGGGAGCAGACAGGATAGCATAATGATGAGAGCATCAAACTGTGATCCAAGTCTTGTCCCTACTCTGCTATCTTTTTTTGTGTATAACATTGGGATGTGACTTTAGGGGACTTCTTTAAATCATTTCTAAATTTGCCTGCAATGCTGAGAGCCTGAGTTTCTCATGTGTTCCATGCTCTACCACCAGAGGGCGGCCTAAGGGACTTCTTAGAGAGTCTCTGCTCTTTGCCTCTTAACATACTCCTTCAGGCTCTACCAATACTCTTTAGTCACCAAGGTGACCCCTCTAAGGTGAGTCAGGCACTGGAGGAAAGGTGAGGCAAGCTCCAGGGCCCTCAGGAAAATTTAGGCGCAGTCTGCTTGGCCAAATGGTCCACACATTGGTTATTTATTCTTTCTCTTGTTGATGATTGTGTTCCTTCCATGAGCCACGCCATATTCTAGGGCTGTGGATATAGCACTGAGTCACAGAGAAAAGGGCACACCCTCACGGCGCTTACCTCCTAGTGGGGGAAGTGACGACAAAAAGATGCATACTGGATGTATGTAATATGATGCCATGTCCTGACGAGTGCTATAGATAAAAATAAGTCAGGAGGAGGAAATGGAGAGTGATGGTCCACAGGGAAGGGGTGGTGCAATTTTAAATAGGAAAGTCGCTCTGTGATGACAGGCAACAAGAACCGAATAAAATGAGGGAGTAAGCCAGGCCCTGGGAAAATCCAGGGTGAAGAGGTAGAGGGTATAGAGGAGGGCATCAGGATTCCAGGCAAAGCCCCACACTGGGAGTAGACATTGTCCTAACCCCATGAACTGATGTCTGCAGTTGCAAAGGACAGATAATAACTTTTGTCTCCCAGGGTTATTGAGAGACTCAAGATGAGTCCTACATGTACAGATGTTTGTGATGAGCTGATTATGACACACTGACAGAATCAATTTCACTCTCAGGTTCTAGTCCTGGGGTCCAAGAGAACAGAGCTGTGGGATGCCAGCCTTTCCAATAGGATTCTGTGTTTTCTGGTCACCTCTGTGTCAAAGACACATTGGGGAATAGAAGATACCTGCCAGTGAGGAGCTCAGCCAGAGGGTTCAGACAGCCAGAAAGAAAGAAGATGAGCCCATGGCAATCCCCTCCCCAGAAGTTCTGAGAACCACACCCGGCTGAGGAAACCCTCCTGGTACAAGTCCTTCCAGCCTCCCTTGAAAGAGCATCCAGACTGTGTCTGGCCTCCCTCTCTCCCTCTCCTGCTCAGTCCTCATCCTCTAGATTGGAAAGAAAGCCAGGTCCCCAATAAAAAGCATTAATAGCCCCATGGAAAGAATGGCTAATAGTTGAGCCTAATGAGCAGACAATGAGCGCTGGTTTCCCTGGCACTCTGTCCATAGAACAAAGAAACGGAAAAATATTATTGTAACTCTGAGAGTTAATCATGGCCTCTATATTCACCTCCTCACAAGACAAGAGGGCTGATGGCCAAATCAGATGTGACTTAAACAGAGCCATGCAGTCTTAGGCTCAGAGAGCATGACTGTAACTCAGCTGACTCCCTGTTGCTTACAAGGGAGAACAGAGGAGCAAATGGCTTGGTGGGCAGAGGCCCCACCTCTCAAATTTTTTCTCTTTAGAATTTATTGCCTGAAGATGCCCCTGGTTCTGATCCCAGTTCTTACTCCCAAGTTCCATCTGCAGTGCCCTGGGAACTTTGGAGGGTGCCAGCAAGGCTACTAAGAGGGTGAGGACCGGGCATGGGAAGAGCAAAAATGGAGGGTAACCAGGCCAAGTTCCAGGAGGTTAGTCCTAGAGGAGAGACCAATGGACCAGGGAGCTGAGTGGAGAAGAAGGGAGGGTAGAGTTGAGTACAGACCACACCATCAAATATTTTTTTAGGGAGAGGGTCAAGATATAGATTACTTCCCAGAGTAGTGATTCTCATCTAAGGATAACACATTATGCTGGGGTGGGATTCCCTAACAGAATCTCCCAAGGTCCTTAAAGTACATAGCACTGCCAAACTCCACCCGCATTAACTACTTGTTAATGGAAGTGCGCTGCACTCCTCAGAGAAAAGAGATCATCCCGTGGAGAGAAGAGTGGCTCTGGGGAGACAGCCACGCATGAGCAATGAGGGCAGGATAGATAGACCCACAAGAGAGCACAGGTGAGTGGCTCTGTGTTAGAGCCAAGTTCATCGGCCTGCTGCCCCCACCCAGCTAGACTGAGAGCTCCTGGAGGCCAGGCCTTGGCCATCAGTGTATCCCACCCAACACCTACAGTGGGCTTTGCATGCAGTAGGTGAGGTTGGGAGGAACAGAGGACATGGAAACCAGAGAGGAAGTTGTGCTCCAGAATAATGCAGACAGGGGAAGGGTGGCCTGGACACATTCATTCATTCTTTTGTTCCAAAAAACTACCAAGTGCCTCCTGTAGCTAACTGCTTGGAATTCAGTGAACAGCCATACATTTTGTCCACTAACATGGACCCCCCTCTCTCCCCACCCCAGTTCAGGGCCAATGGTTTATGTCACATTTTGAGGCCATGTGGGGGCTCTGTCGATAATGTGCTAGAGTCTATTTGAGAAGAATGAGCAAAGGAATCAGGCCAGATGGGGAGTGGATTCTGCCCTTGATCATCTGCATAAGGAAGAAGCCACAGAGGCAGGTAGAATGGGAGAGACTAAAATGGGCTAATTTAGCCCATTTACCTAAGTTTAGCCCACGCCTGGGCTAAAGAGGGTCCACCCAGCATACAAACTCGTCCTTTCTTTCTGTGTTCTTGGTCACGAGAAGGACTAGGTGGAGGATGATTCAGGCCACCCATCCCTACTACAGGAAAAACAGCTCAGAGGGCAGACTCTCCTGGGAGTGGGTCAGGAGCATCAGCTTCGAGGGAGCAGCGATTGTAGGAGAGATGAGTCCACCACAGGTAGTGTGATGGAGAAAGAAAGAGAGGAAAATGCATTCATCTGCGCAGAGCAGAGAGAGGTGCACAGGAGGGAGGAACCCACAGGTCCTGGAGCCCAGAGTGGCTCTGGTGGTCTCTCCACCTCTCCCCACCACAAATAAGCTTCTCTTTCAGACTTTTTCTCTTCCTACTTTTGTCACTCCTTTTTTTTCTCTCTCAAGCCTACACCTTATGTCTACCAAGGATTCTTGTATGGAATTTCTGTAATTTCTAGAATTTCTGTCCTGATTTTTAGGCCCATGGATGAAATGCAGAGGAGAAAAGCTTGAGTGGGAGGGACAGCATGTGCTGTTGACCTTCTCACTTAGGACTTCTTAACTTTCAAGACTTTGATGACACAAAAGGAATTTTGCACACATTTTTACAGGGTTTGAAAAACCTTTTAAGTCTGTCTGTGGACCACTACCATTAATTAATTTCAACTCAGTTTTCTCATCTATGAAATAGGGAAGAAAAACACTTACCCTGTAGGGTCATAAGGGTTAGACCGCAGAGCAGAACACCTGTGGAGTACCTGGGTGATATCTGGCCCACAGTGGGCAATCAGGAAGTGGTAGTTCTCTCCTCCTAAGCTTCTCTCTGGCTGTGCTCTTCCCCCATTCAGAGCCCTCAGTTTCCTGGGCAGTACTCCGTTTCCTCTCTAGCCTGGTATTCAGACCACCTACAGTGCTGGCCCAAACAGCCATTCCATTCCTCCACCCACCATTTCTCTGTGTATGTGCTTCCCAAGCCAACCCTAACCAGGTGCTCCTCCTAAATACACCTTCAGTGCCACCAGGGTCCTGAGTCTCAGCGGCCTGCTCCCTGTTTTCTTCATTCTTCAAGGCCCAGGGAAAGTCCTGCCACCACCTGGAAGCCAGGAGCCTGGCCCTCTCTTCACATCAGTCTTCTCTCCATGCTGTGTGCTCCCAGTTGGACTGCAGCTCCTCGAGAGACAATTCATCTTCTTCCTTGTTGCAACTTTCAAAGCAGGACCATGCACACTGAGCCGGTGCTTGGCGCTGGATGCAGTACAGCAGTCTGGATGGTGTGGAGTGGATTTGCCTTGCCTTCTTCATGAATAAGGGCAGGGACCCTGATATCTTGCCTGTGGAAAGCACATGCTTTAAGTTTGTTTTTTTCCATCAGGGGTGGGTACCCTTGCCACCCACACTCTTTCACTAGTGGATCGATTAGGACAGGCACATGCTGGTGGGGTGATGTGCACTCTGTCACTGGGAAATGCAGCAGACTCCCCTGTACTGCCCACAGTCATTGGCTAACTGGTGAGCAGCCAGAAGGTGGTCTGGCCTGGGTGGGCACTCAGCCAGTGTCCCGGCCCCATTAGCTTCAGATTTTAGCTGCCTGAGCTGACAGAGGGTTAATGATGAGCATCACAGATACAGCAGAGTAAAAAACGTGGAGTAGGTGGTAGGATGGAGTAGAAAGAGGTAGACAGAGTGGACAAGAGGACAGCAGTTGGGGGTGGGAGGTGGGGATGTGGCTGCACACCAGGTTGCCTGGGTGGCTGGAAATCTGACCAGCGGCCCAACGAGACTGTGCCTCCACCAGTGCTGGCTGTCCTGGCTAAGGTCTGATGGCACTTGGAGGAATGGGAGGAAGAAAATAAGACGAACTTTGCCACCTCTGTGCTAGAAAGGAACAGGCCCCACTATTCCTTCCCCTCTCTCCACCCACAAGACTCCTCACTCCTCTCTTTTCTCAGCCACTCCCCTTCCTACTCCCAGCACCCCCTCCCTCCTACTCTTCTCTACCTGGAGATAAGCCAGTAGGGTCTGAGAGTCTAGGAAGGGAAGAGATGTAGCCAGGAGGGGCACCGAGGAAGGGGTAGCATCATTTTTTAATAGCACACCTATGTGCACAGTGTGTCTGCTGCTCTGAAGTGGGCAGGGGTGGGCAGAGGAGACTTGACTAGGTGAGCTGGGCTGGAGACTATGGACAAAGAACTTGGGGCTGTAGGATGAGCCCAACCTACTTGCTTTCTCCCAGTGGAGCACACAGGACGCTGTAGCTCCATTTGCTGGATGCTTGCACCAGGAGCACTGCACCCCTCGTCCCATTTAATTTTTCTGATAATTTCCCACTTGATAGTCACAAAAACCCACAAGGCGTGATTTGAAAAATCCCCATTTGACAGGTGAGGACATTGATAGTCTGAAAAGTTTAATGAGTTGTCCAAAGCTGGGAGGTTATCTGTCACCTGAACCAGGTCGTCTGATTCTAAAGCCAGAGTTCCCTGCCCCACCCCCCATTCAGCATCAACCCTCTTCAGTGGGTACTGTTCTATCACCTCCTCTCACCATAGCTCCCAAGGCTCCTTTTCCTTTCCACTCTTATTTTGAGTGATTGCAAAAAGTCAAGGGCTAGACTAGGTGGTAGTCGCTAGTAGCATGTGGCTATTCACATTTAAATTTAATAAAATTAAATATTCAGTTTCTCTGGTTGGTTATACAAGCCCCATTCATTCCAAATGCTTAGTAGCCACATGTGACTAGTGGCTACCTAGCACAGACAGAGAATATTTCCATCTTTGCAAAAAGTCCCACGGGCAGTGCTGGCTTGAAGTGAGAGGCAGGAAGGGATAGGGAGTATGAGAGAGACCAGGCTAGGGCTCCAGGGGAGCCTCATGAGGAGACTGGGGAAAATGGAAATGAGAGTCTGGGTGAGGGTAGCAGGGAGAGATCTGGGTGGGCGTGGGGGAGCAGGAGAGAGCAGCTTGACCTGACTCCCAGGCACCTCCCTCCGATACTGATACTCCCAGCAATACCAGTGAGTAATTAGTTGGCTGGGGTGGGGCCAGGGCCAAAACAGGAGGGAGGGGAATGCGATGGAGAAGGAACCTCCCCCTCTTAGTAGACCCTAGGCTCTGGTCCGCCAGTCCTGGCTTTTATCCTTCAGAGACCCTGTACTCTAGGCCCTCCTTTACTCTCCCAAGATACGAGCTGGGTGCTTCCTGTTTGCTCATCCAGGTGCAAGAGCTAGCTAATGGGCGGCAGGGCCACCACCTCCCCAATTATCCTTATTATGCTCTGGCTCACCCACTGGAGTCAAGATCACCATCTAGGGGGAAGGGCTGTGAGTGGCCTGTGAGTAACAGAAGCCCAACTGTGACAGGGGTCCTCAACCAAAGCCTCTCCCCAGGTTGAGGTTCTGGCACCCAGCTCCTAAAGGGCCCCAGAAGGGAGAAGTCAAGGACTTGTGTTTTGGAAGGTAGAGTCTTGGTTTCTGAGCAGAAATAGCTCACTCATTGATGGAACACTTGATAGGAGTGTGGCAGGCATGGTACTTGGGCAGTAACAACAGGGGCCAAAGGGCATGGGGTACAGATCCTTACATATGGAGGAGAATGATGAATCCCAAGGGAAGCTGCAGATTCATGGATGGGAACCTGGCAGGGTTAACCAGGTGTTGGGGGTGGAGAGCCAGAGGTGGTACTCAGGTGCGGAGGGCAAAGTCGAAATGCCAGTATCTGTCTGCAAGTGGAGGGTGTATGAGGAGTAGGACAGGCTAATGCAGAGAAGGCAAGAGAGTGAAGGAGCCAGGTGTCTGGGCCCATGGTGAGAGTGGCCGCCTCAGAGTGGGTGGCCACCATCGGGGCAGAATGCCTGATTCGGGTTAGGCAACAAAGAGCCAGGGGCAGGCCAATCAGGACCCAGAGCCACCGGTGCCCAGCACTGCAGCCACCTCTGCTGCTGAGTAGGCAGATGCCTCTACTGATTACTTCAGTTCCTCCCAGCCACACCAACCTCCCCCTGGGCACCTGCCCTCCGCCTCTCCTCCCCTCCCCACAGTGACTCCTGCCCAGAGAATGTCCAGCCCTGCCATAAAGACCCAGGTGTCCACCACCTGCCCTCAGTCAGAAGGCCACAGTTCAAGATGGGCTCCTCGAGGGCACCCCAGACGGGGCATGTGGGAGGGCGAAGGATGATGGCACTGCTGCTGGCTGGTCTCCTCCTGCCAGGTAGGAGGCTGGTGGCCCTGGGAGGAGGGAAGGCAGAAGAGGTGGGAGAAAAGGGATGTGAATACTAGGTCAGGGAAGGCTGGAGGGATTGGGGCTGGGAGGGAAGCCACTGTGCTATAGAGTCCAGGAGAGGACCCAGTAAGGGGGCTGAGGGTGGAGGACTCTGGAATCTGACATTGGAGTCTGGGGGCTGCTCCTTAACTGCTTTGTCACCCAGGCAAGTTACTTAAACTTTCTGAGCCTCAGTTTCTGACACTTTAAAATAAGATTAATGATAACACCTAACTTCAGTCTCTCTATGTCTCAAATAATGTATGTGACAGTGCTTTGGAAATTCTAGAAGGTTATATAAAAGTTGGTTGTTGTTATTTGAGTTCTAGATGAAGACTGAATATTTAATAGCTGTAATAACTGCTACTATTTATAGAGCCCTTTTTATGTGCCAGACACTCTTCTCGCACATTAAATACATTAGCACGTTTGATCATTAGAGCTGTAAGAGGGATTTGCTAGTCTCACTCTGCCCATGAAGATGCCGAGGCTTGAAGAGGTTAGGAAACTGGTCAGGAGCACCAATACAGAAGCGGTAAAGCCAGATCCAAACCCCAGGCTGGGCTGTTGACTGGATACTCACAACAACTTTGCCCATGGCCCCGTGAGGGTGGAGCGGGCTGTGTGGCGTTGGGGAGCAGAGGAGGAGAGCGAGGCACAGGACAATTAGTGCAGGTGGCTGAATGCAGGCTATGGGAAGAGTTGGGGTTGGGGGTGCGCAGAGAATTTCTTTTGTCAGGGGATATCACAAATTGTGGACACCTGGTTGTTGGTGGAAGGTTCGAGGAGGAGTGGCAGTAATAAATCATGTCTAATGCTTTGTTTTTTCAAAGCCCCTTCCACGTAATCAATCACACTTAGTGTTCACAGTAATGCTGTGAGGAAGAAAGACCAGTGGCCTCTCCGAATGTATAAACTAAAGCTCAGAGAGGTTTCATGACTTGTAGTATGCGGCTCTGTCTATGCCACTCAGGACCAGAAGGAGTTGAGGGGCAGCAGAGGAGGAATGGGGGTAGGTGAGCCTGGGGTTAGGAGTAAAGGTTAAGTTAGGGAAAGAGGTGGTTTTGCATCCAGGGGGCACATACAAGCAGGAGCAACGTGGCAGAGGTGTGGTGGGGTGGGCAGACAGGTGCTCACATGATGGCTGGACAGAGAGAGAGAAAGCTGATGATGGTCATGAGCCTTGCATAAAGGTTTCATTCTGGTGTCCTTGGGCTGAGCCAGGGGAGAAGGGTGGGTCAGGGTGCGGTGACCCATCATGCTGTACCAGCAGGTTATGAAGCAACACTGTGTGCCCCCACGTTCTGGCCCAAACCTTGCTTTTTCCTGCATGGACAGCATTGAGATGGGAACAGAATTTCCATCCTTCACCCAAGCCTGACTTCTCATGAGGAAGCTGGTGACTGAATCATAGTCCTCAAGTGTCTTGTCCTCTACTTCAGTCCCTCTGCCACTGGCTTTCTCTTTTCTCAGTGTCTCTTTTGCTATTTGTCTTTCCTTTCTCAGTCCCTGGTTGTTTTCTATTCTGTCTTCTCTGTCATTTGGCCCTACGGTCTCACCTGAGGTTTCTTCCTTAGGGATCTATTTCCTACCTCTCAGAGTATCAGTCTCCCCCCTTGCTTTCTTTTGGAGGTCATTCTGGTAGACGATTTATCCTGCCTTTCTCCCTCCCTCTTGTCTTCCTTCCAGGCCTCTCACTTTGAAGTCTCATTTTCTTTTCTGGTAGATGTTTGCCGGCCCCTGCCTCTCACCCGCCACCTCTTCTGAAATCAACGAACTGCCCTTATTCTGCCATCTCACTTTCCTTTAGAGACAACAACCAGTCTCCCTCCCTTTTCCACCCCAAACTCTCTCTGAGCTTCTCTCAGGAGAAACCAGAGTGGCAGGTGACTGAGATGGGTCCGAAAGGTGAGGGAGAAAGCCAAGTCTCTCGGGCTCTTACTAACCATGACTTTCTTCCCTAGGGACCTTAGCAAAGAGCATCGGGACCTTCTCAGACCCCTGTAAGGACCCCACACGTATCACCTCCCCCAATGACCCCTGTCTCGTTGGGAAGAGTGACTCCAGTAGCTTCAGTAGCCACAGTGGCTCCAGCAGTTCCAGCAGTTCCATTTCCAGTTCCAGTGGCTCCAGCGGTGGCTCCAGTGGTGGCTCCAGCGGTGGCTCCAGCGGTGGCTCCAGCGGTGGCTCCAGCGGTGGCTCCAGCGGTGGCTCCAGCGGTGGCTCCAGCAGTGGCTCCAGCAGTGGCTCCAGCGGTGGCTCCAGCAGTGGCTCCAGTGGATCCAGTGTTGCCCAGGGTGGTTCCTCGGGATCTTTGTTATTTAAGCCAGGAACAGGGTATTCCCAGATCAGCCACTCTTCTGTGTCTGGCTCTGGTCTGTCCAGTGTATCCAGCTCCTCCCAGTCAGGCAGCAGCTCCCACTCGGGGTCCGGCCCAGCTCTACCAACCAACGATGGTTCTTCCCGCTTCGTAATAAGCTCTTCCCAGTCTGGAGGAGGCTCAAGCTCTTCTGTCTCCCAAACTTCCTGGATGTCTAGCAGTGGAGACCAAAGGGTCAACTCTAACTTACACCCCTGTAGTTCTGACATCCCCGACTCTCCCTGCAGTGGGGGACCTATCGTCTCACACTCTGGTTCCTACATCTCCAGCTCCCACTCTGTGTCAGGGGGTCAAAGGCCAGTGGTGGTGGTGGTGGAGCAGCACGGCTCGGGTGGCCCCGGAGTGGTTCAAGGCGCCCCCTGTAGCAATGGTGGCCTTTCAGGCAAGCCCTGTCCTCCCATCACCTCTGTAGACAAATCCTATGGTGGCTATGAGGTAGTGGGTGGCTCCTCGGACAGTTATCTAGTTCCAGGCATGACCTACAGTGGGGGCAAAATCTACCCTGTGGGATACTTCACTAAAGATAACCCTGTTAAAGGCTCTCCAGGGGTGCCTTCATTTGCAGCTGGGCCCCCTATCTCTGAGGGCAAATACTTCTCCAGCAATCCCATCATCCCCAGCCACAGCTCTTCCAGTTCCAATATCTATCAGTCAGGAGCTTCTTCAGCCATCGTGTTCCAGCCAGTGGGCTCTGGTGGGGTTCAGCTCTGTGGACTTGGCTCCACAGGCTCTAAGGGGCCCTGTTCCCTCTCTGGTTCCGGCATCCACAGCAGTTCTAGTGTTTCTAGCAGCTCTGGTTCATCCTACCATCCCTGTGGCAGTGTTTCCCAGGGGCCCTGCTCCCCACCAGGTACTGGCTCTTTCAGCGGCAGCTCTAACTCTCAATCAAGTGGCAAAATCATTCTTCAGCCCTGTGGCAGCAAGTCCAGCACTTCTGGTCACCCTTGCATTTCTGAGTCTTCCTCAACATTGAGTGGGGGTCCTGGTGGCTCTCCACACCCTGATCCCTCAGCTGGTGCTAAGCCCTGTGGCAGTTCTGGAAAGATGCCCTGCCGTTCCATCCGGGACATCCTGGCTAGAGTGAAGCCTCTAGGACCCCAGCTGGCTGACCCTGAAGTTTTCCTACCCCACGGAGAGTTACTTGACAGTCCATAAGTCAGTTTTTGTAACGTGCATGTAAACACACACACACACACACACACACACACACACACACACACACACACACATCTCCCAGCTGGGAGAAGTCTTGGATTCCAGGCTCCTCCCTTCAAAGAGAGCTGCTCTACTTCCTCTATTGCCCAGTGTGGCAGACTCTCCTTTATCACATCTTCTTTCTTCGTCTCTCCAAATTTTGGACTCCAAATTCCTTTTCTCATTCTATCCTACTGCTCAAATTCCCATCTTACTGTAGCACCCTCCCTGCCAGACAACCATTTCCTAAAGTTTTCTCTGCCATTTCTTTGAGATAGTATAGCCCATTGGATAACCCTTCCTATTCAAATTCTTGACTGGGAAATCCCTGAAATGTCCCAGAGAAACTCTGATGCTTGGACAAGTCATCCTCTCCTCTCTTCTGTTGACAAATAAAGAACAATCTAAACCATTACCTGAAAACAATGACCACTTTTCACTCTCTTTGCCATCTGGTCAAGCAACATGATATTCCAGTGGGTTCTCACACTCCCTACTCCATACCCACCATCCACTATAGAGCTCACCACACATTCTGTGAGTTCCCAACACTCTTCCTCAAGGTCTCCATCTCTGTCCCCCTTCCTGGATGCCACTTGCCTTAATGCTCAGATACTTCCCTTGTGTGAGGGAGATGCCAGGGCATCTGAGGAATCTAGAGCAGACATCTCAATAAACTGTGTGAACTAGTGGTTGACTATTTGTCTTCTTAGAGTCCTAAGTCTCCTCTTAGGACCTGGGTGGTGCTCCCCTTTGCCTCTAGAGGTCTCATGTCCCCCATTTTCATACATAAGTTAGTTGGCCCAGTATTTTTCTTATGCCTTACAGCTTCTCCCACAAAGGAGGAAAACAATAAATATTTGTTGAACTGAAAGTAGAGGTAGCCTAATCTCCCAGATCTCTTCTCCCACTTCTCTCTCATTGTTACAGGAAATGCATTCTCTCTCTCCTTACCATTCACCTGGATCCTCCCTATTCCCTATAGAGTCCTAATTATTTTCTCCCCCTCCCCACCCAAACTCTTTCTCCTCTACCATTAGTTTACCTCACCTTCTAGATGCCATTCTCTCTGGGAGTCCTGAGTTTTTGATTTCCTGGGTTTCTGGGACACCTGGACCTGATTCCTGGTGACCAAGTAGGAGCCCAAGAGGGTATTGTTCTGGGAGCTGTGGGTGGAGAAAGTAAAATATAGCAAGGATGAGATCCAAGCATTGTGACTCACTGGCCTACATAAATGTCCCAGGCAATGGAAGAACAGAGCCAGTAGTGTCTCCTCCTCCTCTCCATTCTGTTGTCTCTGCTGCGGTTCTAGAGTGAGAGCTGTGGGAAGTGAGAGAATAGAGAACTAGAGTGGAGAAGGGGAGGTGGCCTCTATGGGAGAAAAGAGAGAAAGTAAAGAGTGTGGTTAGGACCATGTGACTATGTCCTGGAGACAGGCCGGGGAGGCACTGAGGTCCAGGAAATTCTTACATCCTAAGGAGGGGAAAGTGGGCATGCTTATTGCTATAGGAAGGGCCTCACCTCAAAGCACAGGCCACCTCTCAGAACCTCTACTTGGCTGCAAAATAATTCACCCTATTCTAAAATTGAAACCATTTGCTCCTATTGGGATAGTGTCAGCTGGTCCCAAATTTAGGACTACTATTAAAATTCCAAGTCTCGAACCAGCATAAATGTGTTACATTGCTCAGAAATGATCTGGGACAGCTGACTCAACCTGCCTGGTTGACTGAAGGTGGAGGAGGGCTCTGGAACAGTGTTGTTTCTGTCATCACTGTTGAGTCACCCTTGGTTTGGCATCTGGCCTCTGGACTGCAGCCAATGACAGGAATCATGGCTCTTGGAGGCTGTATGGACCGCAACTGCAGGAGGGGTACAGCCTCTGAAGTGGGGATTTCTCTAGTCCATGGTGTGGTCCAGGCCAAAAGCTTTTGCAAAACTAGTGGATATCACCCAAAAAGGCTGTTGCCCTCTACCCAATGGCCAATTCTGAAGAGGAGCTCTTCATTCTTCCAGTAGCTAGCCAGCAGGAGCTGGGATGAAGACAGAATCGTAAAATTTAACAGCTACTATTTAGACTTCATGTAACCAGGGAAGCCTAGTCTGGGTGTGTCCTGGAGGCAACAGAGAGAATGAAGGCATTTAAACACTTTTTGTTGTAAAATTTTCCAGTGTACTTAAGAGTGGACAAATAGTTCATGAATACCTATGCTCCACCACCCAGTCTTGTGCTTCTCTCTCTCTCTCTCTCTCTCTCTCTCTCTCTCTCTCTCTCTCTCTCTCTCTCTCTCTCTCTCTCTCTCTCTCTGTATTTCTTATATTCTGTGGAAAGATCTGACCATCTGTGGTAGAAAGAATGATGCCCCGCCCCCAACCTTGTTCACATCTTAATCCCTGGAAACTGTAAATGTATTAGGTAACCTAGCAAAGAGAAATTAAGATCGCAGATGGAATTCAGATTGTTAGTCAGCTGACCTTAAAATAAACAGATTATCCTGGATTATTTGGGTGGACCCAATGTAATCATAAGGGTCTTTAAAAGTGGAAGAGGAAGAGGAGATTAGAATGATGCAATGTGAAAAGATCCTGCTGTTTCTGTCTTTGAACATGGGGAAAAAGACCATGAGCCAACCATCTCAGGTGGTTTCTAGAAACTGGAAAACGTGAGTGAATGGATTCTCTCCTAGAGCCTCCAGAAAGGAACCTAACCCTGCTGACACCTTGATTTTAACGTGGTGAGACCTGTGCCAGAATTTCAATCTTCAAAATTGTAAGATAATACATTTGTGTTCTTGTAAGTCACAAAGTTTGTGGTTATTTGTTACAGCAGCAATGGGAAGTCACTACACAACCATCTCTTAAGGATGGTGACAAAGTCTGTTTCTATAAACACAGGGTTTCATCTAGGACAACTCTTTGTTGTGGCATGATCAATTGTAAGACCCACGGAGCCAATTAAGGCCATTATGAGCCTTTATTAGCCGACCTGCAACTGACTCTCTACCATGCAGGGTTAGAGGAGATCAGCCCCGGGGTTTTAGAGTGAGGCAGTTACAAAGCCTAGAACAAGCAAGCAGATTACAGCAGCAGAAGTTGGCCATTAGCACAATACATCACCTAGTACCACACTCTGGTTAACAAGTAAGTGGATTATAGAAGCAGACATTGGCCATCCTCATATTTTATACAATACACCTCCTAAACCATACCCAAGCAAGTAGGACAACTTCTGGTATCTAAAGATATTTCTTCCCTATAGCTGACTTAGCTAGTTGGCTCACTTGAAAATTTTCCACCCTTAACACCCTCAAATGGGGGCAACTTCTGTACCCCAAAACCTTCTGTGATTTGGAGTCAAGACAAAGGAGCTATATGCATGAGAAAGGGTTGCTGGGAGAAAATGATCTGGATCCCAGAGAGAAAAAGAGATCTAAGTGTATTGTGAGAAGGCAATGAAGAGATTGGGAAACCAAGGGTAAAGGTCCCATGTGCTTGGTGCAGCAAGCCGGGTCAAAATAGGGCTGGCAACTAGTGATGAGCTCTGAGCCAAGACACCTGGGTCAGGAAGGGCTGGGGAGCTAGAAGAAAGGAGCCAGGGTGGGAACACTCAGCTTCCCTGAGATATTCAAATGACACCTGTTGCCACAGACCACATCAGGAATGAGGATGGAATGCAGAGATTTATTGTCTCCACAACCACTGGCCCAGCCTGTTTCTACTGTCCCTGCCCCACTAACTGGATAAAAGTCTGGCTGTCTTGAGGCCAAGGGAGATGCTAGAGCTGAGTAAGATGGAGGGCTGTGTGGTGGGGAGCTGGGCTCCTCTGGGCTTGCTCCTGGTCTGCCTTCATCTTTCAGGTATAGAGGCTGTGCTGGCCCTTGGGCAGGAGGGAACTGGGGGTCCTGGGGCACTAGAATTAAGGGAAGGGGTAAGAGCAGAACAGTGCACCCTTGGGTTCCTAGGGGAAGAAAGAGTGGGCTTTGGGGAAGTCAAAGACTCAAAGCAAAAGGAATCAGGAAATCAGTGAAGGAGGGCTTTCCCTTAGGTCTCTTTGCCTGAAGTATCCTCCTCTTCCCTTTCCCTAAGGCCTCTTTGCCCGGAGCATCGGTGTAGTGGAAAAGAAAATTCCTCAAGACTTGAGGACCAACTTGCCTCTGCTTCAACAACCTTCCTTGACCAGCCTCTCCAACTCTAAACATCCTCAGTCCAAACCAGACCCTAGGGCTAATGTTTTAGCAAGGGTTCTTCTGAAGCCCAATACCTCTCCATCAGACGGCTCTCAACCAACAGGAGATTCTGGGGTTCAGAAGTGGCCCCCTTCTTGGGGGCTGCCCTCCATGGATTCCTGGCCCTCTGAAGATCCTTGGCAGATGGTGGCTGCTGCGACAGCAGACCAGGTAGAAGAAGTATCGCCCAAAGAACTGTCTTTGCCTTCTAGTGCTGTTGCCCTCCCCCTGGGAGGTGGTTCTTTGCCTGCAGAGTCCTTCACAAACTCTGCAGACCCCTCGCCTGAGGTTTCACTCCTCCACCAGGATGCTGATTCTAGGCAGCTACCCCGTTCCACCGTGCAGAGAGCCCAGGGAGAAATCATTGCCCAAAACCCACACTGGTCTCTCATCAAGAGGATTCAACAGCCACTTCTGCCAGGTCACCCCTGGGGGACATTGAGTCCCGGTGTGTCCTGGGGAGGTGGAGGTCCTGGAACTGGATGGGGAACTAGGCCCATGCCACACCCTGTGGGAATCTGGGGTATCAATAATCAATACCCAAGTTCTAGCTGGGGGAATGTTAATCGGTATCCAGATTCCAGCTGGGGGAATATCCATCTACATCCAGGCATTAATAATCGGTTTCCTCTCCGAGTTCTCTATCCTCCTGGCTCTTCTTGGAACATGCCAGCTGACTTCCCCAATCCTCAAAATCCTGGGTCACAGTGGGGTTAGGAGAATGACAGAGGGGGAAACCCCAAACTGGAAGTCAAACAAGGAAGTCCTGCTCGCACTCCTTGCAGTGTGAGCTAAATCAAGATTTAATCAGCATAGTTTGTATCATCATCTTCCCTACTACCCCATGATAATTGCCAATAAAACACAAGCAGTTATTAAATCTGCTCCTTCGCAATGTCTTTTCTTCTGAGTACAAATAGAAGTGAGTTTTGTCTATCCCCATTTTCTAGCCATCTTCAAGTCTTTCTAAAGACTTTCAGATGCTCTCTTGCTGTCCCTATCCTTTGAAAAATATCAAAGCCCAGGCATTTGGGGGTGGAACCTCATGGTCTCACCTGGCCAGGTGGGAGAGCTGGTTCCAGAATTGTCCTAAAATCTGACAAAGAAAAGAGGGGCAACAGGATTAACTGAGATGGCACATGTCAGCACCGAGCTGACCGAGAAGGGAAAGTTTTGGTGGTGAGACGCCCAGTTGGAAGAATGAATGAGGGGCTGACATGAGAATGAAATGACAGGCACCAACTTTCTTGCGGAGAGTACACTTCTATTGCAGGGAACACACTCCTGCTGCCCCCCAGGGGACTGCATATATCAGAGTACAATAATGGCATTCTGCCACACGTGTGTGATGTAATAAGATGAATGTTTACATACGTTCAGCACAGGAGTCCTACTACATTAATGTAACATTCTAAATCCGGGGTCCTATTCCTAGCCATGAGCCTGGATCACAGCCAGACATGGAACCTGCCAGGCCTGGGACCCACAGCACCTATGGCAGGATTGAAGGATGAGATCCAGGAAGTTGGTACCAGGGCCAAGTGGAGGACGAGTACCCTTTGATTTACCCTTTGAGAAAAAGTGAGTCAGAGAAAATAATTTGTCTATGCTTATCTTTACTTCCTCAGGAAGTCAATCTTCCTGATCTCCTCCTTTCCATGCATCACTTGGCACATTGTGCCCCAAAGAACCACAGACTTTGAACATTTGCTAAATAAATAGCAGATCTTAATAAAGGAAGAAAGTAAAGGGAGAAAGAAAGGGAGAGAAAAACCTTGAGCCAACAATACTACCTATCGCTGCATTTGATGCTTTTATTCCCAAGCGATGGTGCTTCTTTTAGTCACACTATTTCTCTCCCTTCCCTTTGATTTTCCCAGGAGCTTGGCATTTTTGTACAGATGCTGGAGTGAGGCAGAGGAGGGGAGTCATTCTAAGAAAGCATAGAGGGAAGTTAGCCAGCTGGGGATGATGGGGTTTCCAGAGGGCAGGTGAATTTTCCCATGTCGTGTGTATATTTCACTGGTCCAGATGTCTGTACCCTCTGTACAGCCTGAGAATCTCCCCTGGTCCTGGGAATTAGACAGGTTGTTTGGGAGGAAGTGGAAGGAAGATAAACACCAGAATTGGAGGGATGGGGAGCTACTTGCCTGAGTGGGAGGTGGGTGTTCTCAGAAAAAATTCTCCTGCCCCATTGTCTGCCACCATACTCCACCCTGCACCAAGAATTCCTTCTCGAAACACTTTCCCATCAACAACCATTCCTGCTTCTCTACCACCTCAATCTCCTCCCCCAATTCCTTCCCACCTTAGACTCAGGGTTTCTCCCTGTCCTGGTTCTGTAGTTCTGCCTTCAACACCTGTCTCTTCTCTCAGGCTTGTGGTCTCATTTCTCTCTATCCCTCTTTCTGGTTGCCCCAACCTCCAGTACCACAAGGACACAGACTTTGTTTTGTTCACTGCTGCACCCTTAAAACCATGGACAATGGACCAAGATCGGCACTCAGCAAACAGAGTGAACCCCCACCCCCAGCACCTCTCTTAGCTTCCTCTTCTTTCTCTCTTCTTCCACCTTAATCCCAAGCCACAGGGCTGCACCACAGACTCTAATCTGCACTTCTGTGTGACCTTCCCTCAGCCTAACTGACATTTTTTTTACGAAAAGCCCAGAGCCCTTCTCAGCTCATAAAATGCTCTGTACATTTCATCATTTAACCCTCACTACCATCCCTGAGGAAGGCGTTTAAGATACAGAAACTGAGACTCAAAGGGATTAAGCAATTTACACAGAGTTACATAGCTAACAAGTGACAGAGTCAATGACTCAAACCTAATTTTTGTCATTATCTATCCAGAGAGGGTTCTAGTACAATATGCAATTAACAAAAACTCATCTAACTTTTATTGAGTACCACTATGTGCCAGATTCTGGATGAGGTGCTTGCACACACACCCTTGCAGCTAATCCCCACAACAATCCCATCAGGTGGGTGCTGCTGGGTCCAATGTACATGTGGAGATACTGAGGCCCAGAGAGGGCAGCGAGCTAAGGCTTGCACAGAGGTAACACTGAACTGAAGGAGTCTGTGCTGATGGAGGGTCCCGGTGGTAGCTGTGGTCAGCCCTGTCAGAGGCCTGTGCTTTAAGGTAGGTTGTTAAAAATATATTCCTGATGGATCAGTAATCTGTGACATAATAGAGGTCCTAAGGTTTGTGGTGGAAGTGGTGGCTGGTGTACTGAGTTTTCCATATTTGTTAGTGGTTAATTGGTGGGAGTGGTGGCTGGAGTCACAGGAGTCATGTCTTCTCTCCTAGGAGGGAGGGGAGGAGCTGCAGCAGAAAGAGGACTTGTCTAGCAGCCAGAATACAGAGGTTCCCCTTCTGTGTGCTCATGCAGCCTTCTCTGCTGTGTCAATTTAGGCGAGTCATTTACCTCTGTGGACCTTAGTTTTTTTATCTGTCACATGGGATGAAAGTAGTGTCCAGTCTCTTATAGGGTAGTTAGGAAGTTTGATTAAGATAACAATAAAGTGCATTAGAGACTGAAAAACTCCGAGCAATTATAACAGATTGATTATAATGCAGTACGTTGTCCCAGTGAGGCAGTGCTGGTGGGACCAAACGGAACAAAAGTTCTCAGTCCCACAGCAGGAAGCTGGTCTGGTGGGGTGGCTGTAGTCGATGGTCGAAGTTGGTGTGATGTTTCCCACTGGGAATCACACTCAAAAGAATTATTCCAAGATCAAGAAGGAAGAGCTGGCTTCTCATTGAAGTATTTTATTCCTCAAACTGTGCTCACTCAGATGTGTTTCTCTTCCTTTATCACATATTCACCGTGAGCAAAATGTGTTATAGGGTTATTTCAATTCTCACAACAGTTCTAGGACGTACTCATTTCTATTAATTTCATTTTATTGGTGAAGAAACTGAGGCTCAGCAAGGTTAGGTAACTTGCCCAAAGTCACACAGGCAGTAAGAGGTGGAGCTTGGCTCTGGTACCATTTGGAAACTGCAAGCATGGTGGGCAAACTGCACAGAGCAGGTGAAGGTGAGATTCTTCATCCCCGACAGCTTACTCACCACCTGGAGTCCTCCCTCCAACAAGTGCATTTGCGCCCACCTTTTCATGTCACCTGAAGACCAGCAGTCAGGCTTTGGTTTTGTATCTCCCTCTGGACCAAATGCCTACCTCTTTTGTTCCTCTCATCATTAAATTGAAAGGTTGTCCCCTGTTAGCATTCTGCTGTCACTGTCAGGGAACTAGTAAGACACCCAGAAGACAGTCACCTTTACTAACCCATATTGTCACATATGTGAGTGACTACACAAGCCCTGAGGAATATCAGTCACACACCAGGGTTTCTAGTTCTATCCATGTATTAAAAATCCTGGTCACAGAGGCCTGTACCATCCAGGGTGGGGATAGTAGGAGGAGAACAGGAGTTTCAGGTCTTGGAGATGTGGTTACGGCTGAGGTAGGAATGAACATTTCGCACTCTCAGTAGCTGTGGCTGTTCTAGGGGTTATTGTTGGCCCCACAGAGATGAATGGGGTGGATACGGTTTATCTCAAGGTGGTAGTAAAAGCTGGTGCCATAGCTGTTTTTTCTAAAGGAGTGGTTAGGCTGATGTGAAATAATTTTCAGTCTGAGATGGTCTCTGGCTACGCAAGCCCCACTGTGGGAAGGTGGTAGAAACAGTTGTGGGATTTTTTTCAACACCATTCAGTCCTTCCTGGCCTCAGGATGGTAGTTATGACTGATGGAGTGGAAGCTGTTATCTTTAGCACCTTTCCCACTGTCCCTCTGTCTCCTTTCTCCATATCCTTTTTCTGTGCTCAAACTGCCCCCCAGCCACCCATCGGTGTTCTCTCCTGGCTGGGTCTGACTGCATGTCTCCTGCACTGGACTCTTCCCCTTGCTTCACCCCATCAGAACCCTCCTGTAACCCATTGATTCAGCGCTCTCTGTTCACTGTGACATTTTAATATTCTGGGTTCAGAAGAACTAACTGTTAGTGATGAACAGGGGCGAAGGTGATGAGCTTAGGAAGATAAAACCAATCCATTGTGTTAGTGGACCCTTAGCCATCTGTCCCTAGTCTGCAAACTCAAGTGCTCCTTTCCTGGGACATACTACCATTGTCTAAAAAACTTTAAGGCATTTCTGTCTAATGTAAATATTGTTACCTTTATGAGCTTTTAAAACAATTAACATTTAAGCATTAAACCACATTCCTCTTAAAATTTACACACTACTTACACAGCTACTACATAAAAACTTATGGATATAATAGACTAAATTTATTCAAACATTAAATATTGTTCACAAGAAAACTAATTTAAGCATTTAATTAAAATCTTTAGTCTGATATATAAGATTCTCTTTAATGTCTTAAACCCATAAGAAACAAATGCAAGAGTTGTTATAATGATTACAAAACTGATCACTGCCACTAAAAATCAGCTACAAAATGCGAGTACTATGGATATAAACTCGTATTTTTTTTTTTATTCTCCTTCTCTATCCTTTTCTATTCCTGGCTTACCTTTCCAGGATGTTAATATTTTCTATTTTTATACCATCTTGAGATTTCAATAATCTCAGGAACTACATTTTGACCACTTGAGTTTTGGCTGGACATGAGCCTGGTTGCACAATTCATGCCTCAAGCCTGTGCTGCATGAGCTACCACTCTGTCTCCATCTTTTCCACCGCCTCCTGCCTTCTTTCCTTTCTCTCTTGACCAGTATTGCATAATACATTTTTTTCTCTCATTATGGTATACTGACTTGACCTATTAGTGTTATGAATCTTATTTGTTCCTTGTTTGTATTTTTTATTATAATTAGTAGGACAATCTAGATATCTAGGAGATGAGGAATTAAAATGACTTTGTTAGCTCTCTTTTTTAGTGATCTTTTGGTTAATTTGTTGCCTTGTCACCTACTTTTGAAATCACCTGACATCAGCCCTTGTCAGGCATTTCTATTTCTGCTAAAGCTCATACTTACGGTGGGGCTACTTGGCTCTCTCACCACTCCCTGTGTTTTTCTTTTCTGCTTCCACAGATGAAAGTGAGCAGATGAAAGGAACTTATCTCTGCTTTATAAACAGCCACTTAATTGACAGAAGATACAAAAAGAACAATTCCCTTTTATTAAAATCAATTTTTTAAAACTCCATTCTTTTTTATTACACCATCTTTTGTGCACTTTAACTTTTATCTTTTGAGTATCATAATGATCTCATGGCTTTCTATAACCTCAATTTACTTCAATAACTATAATTATCATTCTTTCCCCTCATCCTCTTCTCATGCTCAGTTGTCTCAAGTTGAACAATAGAGCACCTTTAAGCTGGCTCCTTTGTCCTGTTCAATAATTTCCTTGACATTCTTGAAGCATCCTTGCTTTCTGGCAACATGGAACATTCAAGTCTTGTCCTAATTCTTTCCCTAAGACATGAAATTAGCTATCACCTGAAACTCGCATTTTATGGATAGTATTTGAAACCAGGCACAGTGCTGGGGGTCCACATGAGAGTTGGTGGTAAAAATGCTACCTTCTCTGTTGGCCGATTGTAAGATAGTTGATTTACATTGAGGTTGTTAATTTAACATGATATGTTCATTGTATCCTACTTTTATTAGAGAGTGTGTGTGTCAGTAACCATGAAGAATTTTTACATCACCAAGAAACCAAAGGAAGGGAACATACCTGGACCAGGTTGTGTGGGAAAATAAAGTGAAGGCACATGTTGATGTTAATATAGGTGTGGAGAAGGTTGGAATTAGGCAACATTCAGATACAGTGAGATCAGGATTGGGGGCCAGTTCATTCTAGAGAGTTTGAAGTCATTAGATTGGGATAAATTGAAGTGCTCAGTGAATTTCCACCTAGCACTCTCACTTGGCTAGGGCCTATTTGAGCTACAGTCATTTGAGGTGAGACTATGTTCAACACTGTTACAGGTTGAATTGTGTCTCCCTAGCCCCCAAAAAGATGTGTTTAGGTCCTAATTCCTAGTACCTAAGAACATGACTTTATCTGGAATCAGGTTCTTTATAGAGGTAATCAAATTGAAATGAGGTCAGTAGGGTGGGTCCTAGTCCAATATGACTGGTGTCCTTATAAAGAGGGAAAAATTTGGACATAGACATCCGCAGAGGGAAGATGGTATAAAGACACAAGGATAACATTATCTTAAAGCCAAAGAACCCCTGAGGCTATCAGAAGCAAGGAGAGAGGCTTGGAATAGATTCTCTTTCATGGCCCTCAGAAAGAGCCAACCCTGCTGACACCTTGAGTTCAGACTTCTAGTTCCAGAATTGAGCGACAATTCCTATTGTTTAAGCCACCCAGTTTGTGCTACTCTTTCAATGGCAGGCCGAGCAAGCTGATACAAACACTTTAACATATACCGCCTTTGCCTGACCCCTCTCCAGGATCACCTGAGTTCTTACTAGTCACCTGCAACTAAGTGCAGTTGACTCTAACATACTATCTTGAGAGCAGGTTTAGCTATTAATCCTTGCATTATCTACTATGTCCAGTAGATATGGTTGCAGTGGGGAACATGGCTCATGTGATACCTCCTCCCTTCTGGAACTTTCAGGCTGATGGCAGAGAAAGACACAATCATGTTTATACAAAGAATACTGAATTTAAAACAGTAAAGTGCTAGAGAGGAGGGCAGTCCTGTGTGTGTGTGTGTGTGTGTGTGTGTGTGTGTGTGTGTGTGTGTGTGTATGATGGGCTTGGGGGATGGTGTTGGGGACCAGGCACCTTCTGGCAGAAGGAGCACCTGTGTGAAGCCCTGGGGGTGGAGCTTGGAGCATCTGCAGAACCACAGGAGCCTGAGGACTACAGAGAGGGGCCAAGGGGAGGTGCTGGAGCATATCCTATGGGACCTCATAGGCTCTCCTAGAGATTTTGGGTTTTATCTATATCAGAAGAACCATGGGAATTCAGAGTTTGAGGCAGGGAGGTAATATATTTGCCTTTTAAATAATTTCTCTGGGTGAAGGGATCGAACGGGAGTGGGTGTGGATGAGCTAAGAGGTAGATTTTGATGATCTGGCAGTTTCAATAATGTGAGAAATGGGTGCAAAAAAGGGCTGTTACGTGCACAGAGAGCAGGTCGAGGTGTTGGCTCGGGCTGACTCCAGGCAGGCCAGAGAGGAAATGACTCCTCAGATAGTTCTGCAGGCCTGGCGCAATGTGCACTTTCTGCAGAGGGAGGGGCTTTTCTTTAATGATTACATTTGTTTCCTGTTTCTGCCATTCTTTCTCACATGGGGATCCTCATGGCCTCCTGCCTCCATGGTAACAGAAATCTCCTAATTGGCCTCATACCATAGGTTTTGTCTCCTCCAGCCCAGTTTGAGCTGGGCATGAGGGAAAGATGAGGAGTTACCGTTCAATGGGTATAGAATTTCAGATTTACAAAGTGACAAGAGGGATGGGAATGTATGTTGGTGATGGTTGCACAGCAGTGTGCATTTACTATTACTGAACTGTACACTTAAAAATGGTTAAGATGGTAAATTTTATGTTATGTATATTTTAATACAAAGAAGAAAAAGTTGGTTCCAATCAGACCATTCTTCCTCCCATATACTGGAGCTTGCACTGAAGGTCATTCACATGTGGCCAAGGGCCCTTCTGGAGTTTAGCTTCCTTTGCTTCTCACCCTCATCCCTGGGTCCTGCTCTGTGTCAAGGCAGGCCCCACTGATAGAACTCAGAGAATGACTGCGGAACCAATGGATGAATGCAGGCATGCACCAGGACTCCTGCCCAGCCCACCTGCCCTGTGCACAGCTCTTGAGTCCTTGAGCCCATGGCCACTGTTAACATAACAAACGTCCAAACTTGTAGAGATTTTTTTTTTTTTTAGTTTATTTGAGCCAAACGAAGGACAACTGCCAAGAAGCAAAATCTCAATGGATTGAGAAAATGCTCCAGAGAATGGCAGTTTTGCAACTTATTTTATACATTAGACTCAAAGGAGACGAGGTAAGGAAGGTTAGATGAAATCCATTGGTGATAGATCAAGGGGGCAGGAGAAAACAAAGCAAAGAAATTTCTGGGGCTGGATAAAAAGTAAATAGAGAGACACATACTTCTTTTACATTGGTGGGTACAGGTAGTTAATAATTAACATTGGTAACACATAGAGATGGTATTTGGGGACAAGATAGTAATGTGAGTTCTGTGGTCTTGTGCTCTGGTACAGTGGATATGCCCTGAGGTGTGTGTGTGTGTGTGTGGGGGGGTGGGCAGGGAAGAAGGAGATGGCTCCGACATTCCAAGGGCATGTTATCTTAGAGGCAAAAAGATAATAGACAGGTTCATTTTTGGTAACAATTGATCTTTGTCAAGGAAGCTACAGGCCTGAAATGTGACTACCCACCATGACCCACTTTTAGTTAGGAATTGTAATGTTCACATCATCCTATGCAGTTAATTTCAGTCTCTGAGTTTGTAGGGCCTGCCATGGTGCGGCCTCGTTCTTGTTATCCACCCACCTCCTCTTTCTCCACCTATTCAATGGCCCATTCAGCCACTGGAGATTCCAGTTCCAGAAGATTTTAACAAAACTGGGGAGTCTTGGGAGGTTACAGTAGGGTAGAAAGGAGGAGGAAAGAAGTGAAGGTATGTTTGGTTTAGGGGAAAGACTAAGGATACTGATAATTGTTCGATGTTAAATAAAAATATAACTGTAAATAGCTTTCTTAAAAACCTAAGGGTAACCACGAATTCCATTAGAACTTGAAAGTCCATATTTAAACTACTGAAAAGGCTGAAACAACACAGTAAACAATCCTTTCAATGAAAATCAGGAAAGAAAAAAAATGATACCCAGAAAGAATAAAATAATATAGACACACAGCTTGATCTCTTTTTTAAAAGTATATTCATGGAGAAAATTACATCAGGATGTTGCTCAGTGGTTACTCCCTGGGGGGTGAAAGCTTTTCAAGTTTTCACTTTGTAACCACAGGCATTGTTTGAACCTTTTCAAGGAATACTAGGTTTACAATGAAAACAAAGAAACAAAATAATGACATTCATCTGCAAATGACGTCTTCCTTATTCCAGAAATCTTTCCTGACCCCTCACTGAACTCCCATGCCCTGTGCCTTTCTCATGACGTTGAATAATTATTCAATTATTAGTAACTACTGTGACTAATGGGCCAGGCACTATGCTCTCTAAGCCTTGTTTCCTTATCTGTAAGACAGGGATAGTCAGAGTTCCCACGTGATGGGATTGTTGAGATCACTCAATGAAATCATTGCATGTTAAGTGCTGAGCATGATGTCTAGCACAATATGAACACAATAAACTTTTGCTACTGTTAATATTACTACAATTTAATTTCAAACAACCCTCCAAAGTAAGCTATCAACATTATAAATGATGAAAATAAAGCTCAGAGAGATTTAGTAACTTGCCTAAACTCATATAGCTAGTAAAGGACTTCCTGGGAAGTTAGATGGAAGTTAATTACCCATGAGCAAAAATCGTGGTAAATTTGCACACAATGAATGAGAGGGAGGAACTGAAGATGATACTAGGGAAATTCGGGAGTAATCAATCAAGTCCAATCAAAGGGTAACCCTGGAAGCATACCCAAATGGACATTAGAATTAAAGAAGAAAAAATGGAATCCATGGTACTGGGCCCCATCTGAAGAAAGAAAGTGGCTGCAGAAGGGGGTGGTTTTTATGGGGCGTAGGAAAGGAGGGTGCAGGAGATTAGAATTGTGTGCTATTTTGTCATCACTCCTTGTGGGGAGATTGGCCTGTTTTGGCCATACCTATTTTTTCTGTTGTAATCTGCTTTTAATCAGCAGCCCCAAATGGCTGCAATGTCAAGTATTATAACATATTATAACATTGAGCTCACAGTATGCTGGCTGGAAAATTACTGTTTGGCTATCACCCATGGGAACATAGGCTGTCACCAATAGGAACATAACATTCTAACAGTAAGCTTTCTGCTTCTGTACCCTCGCTTGCACACCCAACCTGTGGGTCAACAGGTAGTGAATAGAAGAAAAATAGACCGTTGTATTTAGACAGAATAAAGAATGGGATTTGGGGCTTAAAAACCCTGTACCTCTACATTTCAGGGCTGCTTAATTTGGGGTCTGTGTACCCCTGGCAGACCCAGCTGGCTGAATAAAGAGCGTGTTTTCTATAACTCACTGAGTTCTGGTGGTCCGTGTGTCTTTCGGGGCCAAACAGTAATTTTCTAGCCAGCACATTATGACTGTGTTTCCCTCTTTGAATTGGCTGCTGGAGAGCTCAGTTCTAAAGTCATGGTTTTCCTGGCATGGTTATACTAACCTCACTTTTGGTTTTATCTGATTTTGCTAATTCTTTATTTTTCCTTGTAATTTTTTTTGTGTTAAGCTATTTTAGATTATGTTTAAAACAAGCCTGATATAAATGAATATGTTTTATTCCAGGACTGGATTCTACTGTGACCTGCATGAAATGTTTCCAAAACATCCACCTCTCTCTAATTTCTTGGTCACTAAGTAACAGTATAACTGGTAGCTGGCCTTCCATTCCAGGAATCCTAGGAGGTGGGCACCCTGAAGAGTGGGGCAAGAGTACTCCACCTAAAGGGCTAAATGGTCCCTAAACCAGAGACCCAGCAATATCTTATCTGTCCCATTTTCCTTTCTGGGAGTGAGGATTGTTCCAGAGCTCATAAGGGACTTCCTGGGCCAAACACACAGTGCAACCTACACCCTTGCTTCATTTGACATGAGGTAAGCTGATTTGTAATGCTTTCCAGGGGAACAAGAGAGAAAGGAACAAGCACTAAGGAGAGACTGAGAGTACTAGATGGTTTATTGTATGAGCACATTTAATTCTGCCAACAGTAGTTGTTGAGGGGACAGATTAGAGAAGCTCTTTTAGCTCATTTGAAAATGGAGATAATAATATTGCTTCCCTCCTTGAATGTATTAAATGAGACCATCCATGTAAATCATTTAGCATAGCTGCTACAACTATTGCCACTTCTGTTACTGCCAAGGCTATAACCATTAATTATCCTCAATCTTGAGGTGGTAAGATGACATTTTAAATAGGGGAAGTTGGGAAAACCGGCTCCTGCCCGCACTGCAATCGTCCACAAGAGGGCAGGCTGAAGCTGGAGATGCGTGAAGGAGCCAGCCCTTTCGGTAGCTCTGTGAACAGGAAAAGGCGCCAACAGTGGGGAAAGGAGGCAAACGTCTACGCTCTGATTGAATATTTATGAGCCCCAGAGCTCTAAATGTACTAGCCAAGGCTCCATCTCCTTCTCCTCCTCCCTCTGCCCCTGAAGTCACTGTCCAGCTGAAGTTCTCTTGTGATCATAACTTCTTTCCACACAATGACTCTGAAATCCGCCCCCTACCATCCTTTCTTCTCCCCATACTCTTTGAGACGTAAGGACTCGATCTCCTGCACCCTCTGATTGCTTCCACTGGCATAAATAAACGAGAGGCAGCAAAGCGAAGCCCCCCGGGGCAGCTCAGATCGCTCCCTAACATTCACCTTCCACTTCTACCGAGCCTTAGATCCCAAACCCCCAACCCCCTTAAGTGACTCCCGTCTCCAAAGCCCAAGTTAGAGCTGCTTTTCTTCCTGAAACCTTGCTGTCCTCCCATCTCTAGAGAGACTTGCGGGACTGAGCCGGGCTCCCCTGACGAAAGGGTCTGGCAGCCGTCCCCGACTCTGGATGTCGCTGCTGCTTCCCTCGAGGGCCACTTCTTGTCACGCGTTCCTCCTACTTGTCCTCCTCCTCTCTCCCACGCCCTTCTCCGTTCCTTTGTGTCTTCTCTTTCCTCGCTACTGCCTCTTCTGCTTTTATTCCCCACCCCATTCTCCCTTTCTTTCCTTATATTTTAACCTGGGGTGTTTTAGCTGTGCTGGCTCCCGCCCTAGGGACTTTTTCTGTGGCAGCTTCTCAGAGGGCACGTAGATGAGGCCGTAATGTTGATAATAGGGGACTACTCTCAGCTTGCTGCTTGGAGAGTTCTACCCAGGGGCCCCCACAGCGAGCACCGGCCTGGGGAGACAAAATCTTGTGAGTTCCTTCCTGTTCTCTGTGCCCATCTTCCTAAAGAAAATAGTGTATTTCTTTAGAAGGGACTTCATCCAAGATTAGTCTCAGGGCCTAGAAAATACTATTTCTTCCGTTTTAATGAGGTTTTCACCACCTAAATCTGATTGCATTAGGAAATCTATTTACTTGACAAATGTCTCTCAGTAAAAAAACCATCTGTACCATCTACACTGGCCCTTTATTGCCTCCTTGCTGAGGGCACTGGTGCCTGGATTATCCTTTGACAACAGTTCTGCTCTTGACAGCGAGTCTGCAGGAACTTTGCCATTTTTGCCTCTCTAGTGATTGATTCTCAGCTCTTCACAACCAGACTAGCCGGGAAAACTGCAGATCTTTGCACCACAAAAACTGGCTGGGATTGGACACAAAGCATTTCCTCTTCGAGGGATGACCCTTTGAAAACTGTGAAACTATTTTGTTAGTCAGGACAGATGGAAAGATGCTTTTGAGGTACCAACCTATTTAAGTACCAAATAATCTCAATGCACTAAGAACAAAATGCATTAATTTTTTTTTTTTTGTAACAGACTATAGTACACAAGATGTTACCGCTGGAGTAACTAATGGGCGTATGCAACATCTCTGTACCATTTATGCATTTTTTTAATCTATAATTATTTCAAAACAAAAAAAGATGAGGGGAAGGACAAGAGGATGAGAAAGGCCATTTAAAAATATGTCCAGAAAAATAAATTTTAAAAATAAATATTTTTGATAAAAAATTGAGAACATTTCAGGAAAAGGGACTCTTTATTTCTGAAGTTTTGGTCCAACTCTGTTGTGGCTGTTTTCCTAGTGAACTGGATTAGTGAACCGGTGTGATCACAGCAACTCTTTACCTAGTCAAGAGGCAGGAATGTGTAGTAGCCTACTTCAGCCTTCCCTGTCGCGTCTCCCAAGAGTTCTTCACCTTTCAGCATCTAAAGAGGGCAAAGTATCTTTCACCAGCAAAAGGATGCTCTCAGTAATTCTCATGGCACTAGGCTTAAAGAGGAATTTTGCTTGAAATGTTTGCCGCACATATGTTTCTCAGTACCCCAGCAGGACCCCTGAAGCTGGTGGGTGGCTAAGGTAGGATTTTAGGGTTTAGGATCTTGGTTATGTCTTCTCTGAAGACTTGACCAACATCTGACATGGTCTGGAAAATGAAATCGAGGTAGGGGTACACAGAGCCTTGATAACTTGAGAGCTAAGTCACTTGAGAGTCTGAAACCTCAAGAGCAGCTATCTTCTTTTGAGCACGAGCTAAAGCTGAGGGAGATTGGAAATACATTAAATTTCTTTGGTTTCCAAGAGCACACGCTTGTTTGCAGACAGCAGCTCCTTTGGCATGAGGCTAAGGAAGCCTTGGGTTTCTGCAGTGGTATGAGAGGGGAAAGCAGCAGAGTGGTGGACAACATAGGGCCTGAAATGTACTTTAGTGTCTGCTGGAAATATGAGGTGCCATGTTTACAAAAAAGTGTCAGGATACCAATTTCAGGATACCATGGTAAAGGAGTAAATGAAGACAATCTGCAAAAACTGAGAGGCTTATAAATTTTTTAGAGATCTACCTATTATACACTTGTAAATTTTCCACAATGTAGGAATGCTTCAGATACCACCTTTAAAGGAACAACACAGTCTAGATGAATGGCAGAGCTTTTTTTAAAACAACAACGACCCAGTGTATGTCTTAGCACTTTATTATATGTTATCTCCCAAATGAGTTTTTGCTTTTTTGAGTATTTTAATTTTTTACCAAACTGATACATGTATGTCATTTTATAAGGCAAAAAAGTTGTATAAGACATAAAAAAAAAGCTGTGGTCCCTTGTACCACATTTTTCAATCTCTAATTCTCTTCTTTCAGATGAAAATATTTCAATGCTCACTTGCTTTTTATTTTTCTATTTTTTAATAACAAGTTGTATCAGTTAGGGTTCAGTGCAGAAACAGGGATTACTCTAGATATATTAAAAAGGAACAGACTTTACAAAGGGTATTAGGAGATTTTGAAATCATTAAAGGGCCTAAAAGAGCAGGTTCTCAGCTGAGCTTTAGGGAATGATAGCCAGAAAAATATATCTCTACTAGGTTTTCCTTTGATGGTTTTTCCGTAAATTTGTCACTAAGTTCCCCTTCAAGAGTATAGTCTTCCCCTACATTCAAATGCATGAAAATTAATTTTATCTTTTTCTTGGAAATATCCTCGGTAGCCAGGTAAAAAAAAAAACCTCTATTCCCCAGGTTTTGGCCCAAAACTTCTGTTTCAGTCTGAACCTGTTGATACCTAGGTCTCCTGCAAAGCTGCCTCTTGGAATGTCCCAGCATCATCCTCAGGTTTCCATTCACCTCACTCTTTGGAGGATCCCTTGAAATTTCTTCATGTGACCCCTACTTTGGCAGAACACATACTCCAGTAACTCCAGAAGAAAGTGGCAGAAGAGAAGGTTTTGAGACTTTGTAAAACAAGTCTTTATTTTACTGTATATAATTGTAAATTTTCTTGGTCCCCAAGAGCACAGAATCTGATTCTTTGATTAATAATTTTACTGAAGATAGGATTCTAAGTTGTAAAATTTACATCTAAATTTTGAAAGCATTGCTCCATTATTTTCTGGTTTCCAGTGTTACTGTTGAAAAATTCTAAGCCATCTGAGTCTTGATCTTCTTTATGTGATCTGCTTTTACTCTTTAAACAATTTCAGAAATTTTGTCTTTGTCCCTAATATTTTTAAAATTCATTTTAACATACACTGGACTTCATTCATTTTGCTAGCACTCAGTGGTTTCTCTTGATTGAATTCTTTTTTTCTAAATAATTTTTTTTTCAATTACAGTTGACATGCAATATTATTATATTAGTTTCAGGTGTACAACATAGTGATTAGACATTTATGTAACTTAACAAAGTGATCACCCTGATAAGTCGAGTAGCCATCTGACACCATACGTATTTATTACAATATTATTGACTATTTTTCTTGTGCTATAATTTACATCCCTATGACTATTTTGTAACTACCATTTTTGTACTTCCTAATTCCTTCTCCCTTTACCCCACCTCCTCAGCTCGCCTCACATCTGGCAACCATCAAAATGTTCTCTGTATCTATGAGTTTGTTTCTCTTTTGTTTGTTTATTTTGCTTTTTATATTTCACATGTAAGTGAAATCATATAGCATTTGTCTTTGTCTTACTTACTCCACTCAGCACAATACCCTCTAGGTCCATCTATGTCGTGGCAAGATTTTATTCTTTTTTATGGCTGAGTAATATTCCATTGTATATATGTACCACTCTTCTTTATCCATTTATCTATGGTTGCCTCCATATCTTGGCTATTGTAGATAATGCTGCAATAAATATCTGTATTCAAATGTCCCTTCATGGTAGCATTTTGCGTTTCTTCAAATAAATACTCAGAAGTGGGATCACTGTGTCCTTCTTAGTCTTTTGTTAGAGCCTTTGTTTTAAAGTTTATTTTGTCTAGTATAAGTATTACTGCCCCAAACTTTTTTTGTTGTTTATTTCCATTTTTATGAAACATCTTTTTTCATCGCTTTACTTTCATTCTGTGTGTCTTTCAATTTGAAGTGAGTCTCTTGTAGGCAGCATATGTAAGAGTTTTGTTTTCTTGTACATTCAGCCACCCTATCTTTCAATTGAAGCATTTAATCCATTTACATTTGAAATAATTACTGATAGATATGTAGCTATTGCCATTTTATTATTCATATTTTTAATTTTTTTCTTATTTTTTTTAAAGAAGTCCCTCTAATATTTCTTATAATATTGGTTTGATGGCGATGAACTAACTCTTTTAGCTCTTTCTTGCCTGGGAAACTTTTTATCTGTCCTTCGATTCTAAATGAGAGCTTTGCTATATACAGTAGTCTTGGTTATAGCGCCTTGCTTTTCATCACTTTGAATATTTCATGCCTTTCTGGTCTGCAAAGTTTCTGTTGAGAAAGAAGTTGATATTCTTATGGGAGCTTCCTTATAGGTAACTAACTGCTTTTCTCTTGCTACTTTTAAGATTCTCTGATTGTCTTTAACCTTTGGCATTTTAAGTATGATGTGTCTTGGTGTGGGCCTCTTTGCATTCATTTTGTTGGGGACTCTCTGTACTTCCTGGGCTTATATATATATATTCCTTCACCAAGAGAGGAAAGTTTTCTGTAATTCTTTTTCTTTCTTTCCTTCTTTTTTTTTTTTTTTGCAAGGCAACCATAGGTTGACCTCACAGATTGCAAGGACCTCGTCAGCTTACGATCCCTTATTTTTTTTTTATTTTTTACACCTACATCACCTGATCTTCTTAGGTGGTCTCCCATCCAAGTACTAACCATGCCCGACCCTGCTTAGCATTCCAAGATCTAACGGAATTGGGCTTGTTCAGGGTAGCATGGCCATAGACTGTCATTATTTCTTTAAATAGGTTTTTAATTTTTTGCTCTCTCTCTCTCTTCTTCTTCTTCTTCTTCTTCTTCTTCTTCTTCTTCTTCTTCTTCTGGTACCCTTATGATGTGGATATTGGTATGCTTGATGTTGTCTGAGCAGCCCCTTAAACTATCCTCATTTTTATGGATCCTCTTTTCTTGTTGCTGTTGTGATTTGGTGTTCTCTATTACTTTATCTTTTAAATCCCTGATTTGATCCTGTTTTATCTAATCTACTGTTGATTTCCTTTAATGTCCTTTTAATGTATTCTTTATTTCAGTTATTGTATTCTTAATTTCTGACTGATTCTTTTTTATGGTTTCTATTTCCATTTCTATGGGGTTTTTTTAAATCTTTTTGGTAAAGTTTTCACTGAGTTCATCCACTCTTCCCTTAAGTTCATTGAGCATCTTTATAATCAGTGTTTTGAACTTTGCATCTAGCAAATTGCTTGTCTCCATTTTGTTTAGTTCTTTTTCTAGAACTTTGTTCTGTTCTTTTGTTTGGGACATGATTCTTTGTCTTCTGATTTTGGCTGCCTACTTGTGTTTGTTTCTACATATTAGGTAGGGATGCTATGTCTCCCGGTCTCAGTAGAGTGGCCTTATGTAGTAAATGTCCTATGGGGTCCAGTGATGCAGTCTCCCTGGTCACCCTAGCCATATGTGTCCCTTATACGGGTTGTATGTGCCCTCCTGTTGTAGTTGATCTTTGGTTGCTGTTTGCTTGTCAGTGGGAGGAATTGACCCTCAGGCTAATTGGTTGTGAGGCCTGGCTGGTGAGGGGCTGATCCTGTGGATCAGGATTCACTTTAGCTGGACTCTGGTGCCCATCTAGGCTGCCCTTTGGGTGTGTTGGCCTACAATGCAGCCCCAGGTAGTGCTCTGGCTCGGTCAAAAGCCCACCACGGGGCTTGTTGGCTCCAGAGCCTCCTGGGAGGAGCTTTGTCACAGGCCATGTTCAGTCACAACTTTATCTTGCATGGGGCCACCTGGCAAGAATCACCAAGCAAACCACAGATGGCCACCATCCACACTGGACTTGGAAGTGCCTTGAGAGACCCAGACACGAACCAAGTACTGGGCTTGGGGCTGTTCAGCAAGAGGTATGGGGCACACCAAGGCCAGATACTGCTTATTTGGGTTTTGTAAACCTTTGAGAGATTTTAGGAAAGTCTGCAGCATGAGCCAAGACAGGCCTTTTGTATAGAAAATCCACTGGAAGTGATTTGAGTGGGCCTGCAAGTTGGGCAAAGTGTCTCAAGGAATCACCAGGGTGAGGAAACCTGTGTTAATCAGGATGGTGGAGGCTCAGATAAGACTCCTGCCTGTGTTTGCACACAGGGCTCAACAAAGAGACAATGGATTCTGCCAGCACTTCTGTCTGGGAGAAAGCTGTCCCTTCAGTCCTCTTTCTAAAGCCAAACAATTCAGTTTCTCCCTGTATGTCTCTGGCATCTTTCGAGCAGCTGCTCCAGTGCTGGAGTTGAGCGAGTGAGTCCATCAGTGAGTAAGGCCCCTTAAGAGGAACATGTATGACTCCTGCAGCCCTACTTTTCATAATCTCTGCTAGTTTTCATAGTCAGAAGTTTTGGGGACTTCTCTTCCCAACATTGGGCCCTGGACTGGGGAGCCTGGTGTAGGGCTGGGACCCTTTTCTCTTTTAGGGGGACCTCTGCAGTCAATTTGGAATCTTATATCTCTCAGTTCTGGGAAATTTTCTTGAGCTACCTCTTTGATAATTTCCTCCCGTCTTTCTGTATATATTGAAAATAGACTTTCATATATTTTCTATCCCATCTCTTTATTCTTTGTTTCTTTATAAAAGAGTTTATCAATTTTAAATCCTAACACTTCTATGGAAATTTTTGCTTTTGAAATAATACTTTAAATTAGAAATGAGTATTTTTAGTTCTGTAAATGTTCATTTTTATAACTTCCTTTTCTTTTTTTAAGGAGACAATATCTTCTCTTATTTTTATAAAAATATTTGTTGCATTGGGTTTTATTATTTGGTTCTTTGCATTGTCTCAATTTCTTCTAACTTTTTTTTTTAAACTTGGGAGACATTTATTTACTTTTCTACATCATTGATATATAACTAAATCTTATATATCTTTTCATGAAAACATAGCACTAGTTTTTTGATGTACTAATAAGCTGTGCCAAAGCAATTTTTATTTTTAATCAATAATTTAATTAATTAATTAATGTATTTTTATGGTGACATTGATTAACGAAATCCAATAAGTTTTAGCTTATATTTTAACAGTAAACCTTATATATATTGAAACATAGCATTATTGAGTGACTATTACATCAGATGGAGAACTTCCAATTTCTCCTGAATTCTGAGTTTTGTCCCACAAGCTCTCTTTGAAATGATCTGATTTCTTCTAAGGTTCTTAAATCTTTCATGTTAGTGGCTTTCGTCAAATGATAACTGCTGGTTATCATTGTATTGCCTCTCAACTGAAAATCTACGTTTTTACCTGAGTATGATAACAGAGCTGTAAGCATTTTTCCTTTGCAGCCAGCACTAACTTAGGTTTCATCAGTAGAAGGCTCTGGAGGGACATTGAAGAAGAAAGACTTTTTCTGGTTTGAATGAACCATGGTTTTTGATTCTTGTGACTCCTGCTGCACATACCATCTATGTAAGTGGGTTGGGGATACATCCACTGGCCTCTGCCCTGGCCACGTGTTGAGTGTATGTAGTTGCTCTGGGAGCTGGTCCTGACTGGACTGCATGCTCCAGGCCTTGTATGTAGTGAGTGGGCTCTGGATGCCAGACTCCCTTAATGCCTCCAGTTCACCCCAGAAAAGTGTTTCCTGTGAGCCCAGGACTGTGGAGAGGCTTTGTCCCAGGGCATACCAGTGAAGTGCATGCAGTGGGTGTGACCACACCCTCTCCAATGAGGTCTAGTCGGGGTGGGGATGCTCCGCCTTAGTAAGCTCCCAAAAGCTTTAGGTTTTCTTCACATCTTCATAGTTACTCCTCCTTACAGTTACTCTTTATAGTAAACTCTCCCTGCTCAAATTATGGCTTAGCTTCTGTCTCCTGGTTAGAACTTGACTAATACAGCATCCTTGATTATAAGCTCTTTGGAACACCACATGTGTGGGTGAGCTTTTTCAGTGGGCTCCACTGTTGTCCAACTGGGCTGGACTGTTTCTTCAGACAACTCTTGTATTCAGGGTCCAGTCAGGTGAAAGAAAAAATTCTACATATTTCAACAGATCATTTTATATAAAGAATAATTATCCATGTATTGAGATCTAAAAAGGCAAAAAGGGACACTGTGGTACCACAGAAGCAGAAAGTACAGGAACCAGCTACCTGTCCAAAGGCTGGGGCAATAAGGGATGAAGTCAAGGTGATTAAACAGCAGAATCTTGGAGACTAGGCCCCATGGACCTGGAACTCAGACCTGTGAGGGGCCTGGTGGTATGTTGGTGTCTCTGAGGTGGTGTGGCAAGGCTGGTGCTAGCAGCGTGGAAGAACTGAACTTTACGACCAATGGCTGCTACAGGAATCAAGAAGCAACTGTTACTTCTGTAGTGATGCTAGTAGGATTGAGAAGCACACATGAAGGAATAAGTCTCTTCTTTCTCCTCCAGCCCTGAAGACTCCTTCTAGGCTTAAAAGGAAGCCAACTGAAAGGGAGAGAATTAGAATGGTGGGTTTGAAGTCAAGTAATAACCAGCACAGCCTCCTGCTGCTGGTGTTTGTATGCTTTTTCTTGGTCTGGTCGCCTCTCCAGAAGACATTACACTATTGTCTTCTGAGGGCAAGTATGGCTTCCAGAATTCTCAGAACTAACTGGGGGAAGAAGACCAAGAGACCTCAACATTTTGTATGCAGACTTTTACTTAATTCTAGTGTCATTATAGTTTCCCAGACCTCCCTGGTATGGTTCAACTCTTCAGAGAGGTAACCACCTATTAGGGAGAAATATTAGGGGTCACTCTGCTATATGAGTGAGTTAGGGAATCTGGGGTTCTAATGGCTTCCTATACAAATTTTCAACTTCTTTTCCCAGACCCTCTTGCACTCCTACAGTCAGAGGTATTCAGTGTCTTCATTCCTTAGGATTTCTGGAGTTCTACTTTGTGAAATCAGTCTGCTTCTGGAATTCTGCCATGGTTATCTTACCTTTAATTTTTCTCTTAACTGCTAAGATGTTTGTACACTTACTCTCCTGATTTATCTATTTATTTAGATTATATAATTTCCTGGTTTTTTTTGTCTTCCTTGTAGGTTCTTGTCAAACCCCCCATACACAAACAACTAAAAATGTGTTTATTTCAATTGATGGCAGTTGTTATCCTTTAAGAAAACTTTTACCATATTTAGTGGGACTTCTGTTGAGAGCAGAAACAAACATGGGTGTTCAATTGACTGTATTAAGCCAGGAGACCCAATTGATTTTGCAGTGTAGTCATGGTGGACTCTGGCTACCTAGCATGGATCAACTGGTGCCATGTGGAAGAAAATGCCATAATAGCTTTCTTTTCATTTTCCCTTTATCTCCTCTGGCTAGCCCTCCACCTGGTGGCACTTGGGTCCCTGCTTCAGTGTGTGATTCAGTGCATTTCCAACAACATCCTTTCTTACATAGACAATACATCCAGGAACTTTGCAAGATATGTCATCCTCTGGAAAGATCTGGAGATAAGAGCTTACAGATTTTATTTTATCTTTGTTGGTCTCTAATAATGGGAAGCAAAGCAGAGCCTAAATAGATAGGGCAATTTGCATTCCTTGCTATTGATGCTCATAAAATACTTGTGTTTTTATATTGCTGCCAAAAGCAAGGACTGCAGAAAGAGTATGTGGGTGGATCTGACAGCAATCTTTAGAACTATAAAAGAGACTCTTTTTGTTGAGTAATTTCCCTTTTTATTAAAAAAATAAGATGGAGTTTGGAATCTAAAGGAATAACATATACAAAGTATAAAAAAATAAAAATAACCTCTAACCCTGATCCATAAAGATAAACATTGCTAACATTTTATTTTTTTAATGCACATATGATCTTTCTACTTAACTGTTTATGTCATAAACAGTATCTTACCTTAGAAATTATTTATAAAATAATTTAAAATTGCTGCTTAATACATGCTATACTACTTCTGTTGGACTTTTGAACTGTTTCACTATTAGAAGTAATGCTACAATAAACACCCCTGTGCATCAAGGAAGTTATCTCTTGATACATATTATTGTACCCCCGCTAATATTATATGAGAGTGCTTGCTTCACCACACCTTCACAATGATTCAAATGATTGAATCATTTCCTTTATTAAGAACATATCTAATTTCACTTTAAACCACTATCTCAATAATTCAAAAATTAAATAGAAAAGATGCATAGGATTGTGGGAGAGCATAAGGGGGCTGCTGATATGGCTCCTGATTAACTTTAACCAGGAAGGATTTTAAGAGATGAATGGTCCTAATAACTAAATAAGATAAATAGCCACCATATTAATTATTACAGAAATTAAAATAATTGTCTTTGGCAGATATTTTTAACAATCAATTTGGTATATGCAAGTAAGTATAGAAAAAATTAATTATATACATTTTGCAAGGATCTTTGTGAAATCTGTTTTTCCCAGAGGATTCACTGAGTAACTTCTGAGTTTTTTTCTGTGTCTATAGCAGGTGACTCGTAGTACCTGCTTTGATTTAGTTTTTCAAAATAAAAATATTAGCTCCACTGTAAGCAACATGAGGTTAGGGACCAGGTCTATCTTGCTGTAATAATGCTTCATAATGTGGCTGGTTCATTGCTGGCTCATTTGTCAAAGCAATCCCAAAACAGTTTTCTGAATGATGATCTGGCTCTGGCATCTCTACATGAGCAACTCAGAGCATCCCTGTGCAGAGGCTGTGTCAATTTTCATCCAGGAGGGATTGAAGGCTGAGGGCCTCAGTTTCCTTGGGCAGTATAGGCCTGTGGCCTGCCCAACTGAGTTCTTAAGAAAAGGTAACTCATCTCAGTCAGCAACAGAAAATACACAACTAAAATGCCCCAAAATAGGATTTTTACTACATAGCTCCTTTCAAAAGTCTAAAGAGATAAAAAATATTTTATTTATTTGTTTGTTTGTTTGTTTTGATAAAAGATATTTTAGAGATGATTCTATGAGGAACATGCAGTGCTCTCGCCTCTGAGTTCTCTAAATTTTCCCTAGATGACAGACATCTCTGTATTTGTACTACTTTTTTTTAGCCATTCCTGGAATCTTCCACTGAGTTGTGGTTTATGCTTTGCCTTTTTTTTTTTTGTCTAGGTTTGCTGTAGTGAACAAGCACAAGAAACCAATTATTGAATTTGCTACAGAAAACTTGCTGAGGACTTTTAGCTTTACATTACCCAGTGCCCCTTATTAAAAACATTATATGAGAAATTTATTTTAGAATTTACTGCCAGGAAAAGTTCTATTTTCTTTCTTTTGCTCATATGGACTGTAGATTGCTCATGTTTCTCTTTTTACTGGTTGCTAAAAAGCTTAAAACACAACTTTTTCAAGTGCCACAATATTATTATTCCTAAGCTTTGAAGTATTCCTATTCTTTTTTGCCTGGTTTCTATGTTTTTATATTTTCGTGTATAATTATTATTTCATTAAACGTAGTTTTGTTATAAGCCACTCCAAATCATTTGTGGAAAGAAATAGAGGTCTAAATAAATGTACATTAAAAGTTGTCTTGTTTAACAAACTCTCAGGGGAGGTCAGACATGTACACATATGCTGGCCACAAATAGCACAGGGCCAGGTGGCCAGCCATATTTTGGCTTACGCACTCCCTCACCCCCTGGTCACCACTGATTGGTTCAGAGATGAATATCTGATTTGTAGTCAGCCAATTAATAAATTGGCTGGTGACCAGTGATGTGGCACCACACTGAAAGTTGAGTGGAACCCACCAGATTCTTTCTATCAGGAGTTCATACTGAATAATAGAAATATAAAAAAGTGGCTGGTAGTAGAAAGAGAATTTTAAAAGCAGTGTAATATGGTGGATAAGTGTTTGAGATTTGAGATCAAGTAAGCCTAGGTTTAAATTTTTGTTTTATAATTTGCTAAATGTGTAATGCTGGACAAATTATTTGATCATCCTGTACTTCATTTTCTCAAAGAGGAATCACAGTACTTTCTTGAGAGAATTTTAAGGATTCCATGTACTTTTTTACTATCACTGGCACTAGCTGATAGTGATGATAATGACAATGATGGTGCTAGTGATGATGGTAATTAATATGAAATGGTGATGAGGCAGTGGACAACAACATGGACAACAATAATGATGATGATGATGATGATGATGATGATGATGATGACTACGACGATGATTAGTTCTAAGGCTGGAAGGGAAGAAAAGTTCAGAAGTTAGAAAGTAGAAGGCAAGTTGTTTGATAAGTCAATAGTAGCAGAAAAAAGTAGTGGACATAGAAGAGAATATCCAGGTCACTATGATGGCTGACAAACTTGAAAATCAAGTTTCAAGAGCCAGACAATACTTTGGGCATCTTTATTTTCTCCCCTGAATATTGTTCCAAAAGTTAGTTTCTTACATGTTTGGCAGAGTTTAAGTAAAATTTTAATTGTGTCTTAACGGCAGCATTTTTCACCTTTGAAATTATTTTTAAACTTATATTGAAAATCGAAGCAAGATAGATTTAGTTTATTGAAATTTCATCCATCTATGAAAGCTTACCAAGAATAAGTAAAGCAGGTATACTAACATTATATTTAACAAGAGGTAAAAAGGGATGATAAAACATGAGCAATAAATTAAAATTTAAAATAATTGCAGAAAATATTAAAGAAAATTAAACAAAGCACTGCTAATATATTTTTGCCTATTTACTTTTTATTGTTATAGTGTACAGTTTGATGAGTTTTTTTAATTATAGTTAGCATACAATAATAAATTAGTTTCAGTTGTACAGCATAGTGATTAGAGATCTATATAACTCACAAAGTGATCACCCCACTAAATCAAATACCCCTCTTTCCACTTAAATATTTTTATATTGATGACTATTTTCCTTATACTATACTTTACATCTCCATGACTATTTTGTATTTATCCACTTTTACTTCTTAATCCCTTTGCCCTTTTTCACCATACAAACCCCCAATCCCATCTAGTAACCCCAATATCTATGATATTGTTCCTTTTTTTGGTTGTGGATGTTTACTTTGTTCTTTAGATTACACATGTATGTGAAATCGTGTGATATTTGTCTTTGTCTATCTGACTTACTTTATTCATTTTAATTATAATGTGTCTTGGTGTAGGCCTCTCTTGGTTCATGTTTTGGGGTACTCTCTGAGCTTTCTGGGGTTGTATGTCTATTTCCTGGATCAGATGAGAAAAGTTTTCCATCATTATTTCTTCAAGTAGCTCTTCAATATCTTGTTTTCCTTCAGGTACCCCTATGACACAGATATTTTTACATTTAATAGTTTCCCATGGGCTCCTTAAATTATTATTATAGTCTTGGCTTCTTTTTACTTACCATCTGACTGAGTGTCCTTGCTTCCCCATCTTCTATATTGATGGGTCAATCTTTATCCACTCTGTTGATTGCTTCTAATACACTCTTCATCTCAGCTAATGTATTCTTCATTTCTGACTGGTTCCCTTTTATAATTTCCATTTTCATTTTTATGTTTTGGGTCTCTTTCTTAAAGTTCTCACTGAGTTCCTCTACATTTCCCCTAAGTTGATTGGGCATCTTTATAAATAGTATTTTGAACTCTGCATCTGTTAGATTACTTGACTCCATTATTCCTGAATCTCTGTTCTGTTCTCTCATATGGTTCCTGCTTCTTTGTCTTCCCATTTTGTCTGCCTTTCTGTGTCTGTTTCTATGTACTCAGCAAAGCTCCTAAGTCTCCTGATCTTTGTGTAGTAGGTGTCTAGTAGCACAGTCCTGAGAGAGATTCAGCTACAGACCAACTTTAGCCCAAGTCTGTGCCCCTCTGGGGCCACCTATTAAGATTAAGCAAGCAAAGGGGAATGGAGATAAGACACACAGAGAAGAAAACGGACTACTGTATTTATATAAAAAAATTATTCTCTACATATATGTAATGGTAACCACACACCAAAGATTCAGAACTGAAGTATATAACATAAAACAAGAAGGACCAGAGGGAAAACCTCACAACACCCAACCAAAATTAAAAAAAAAAAAGACATACAAGGACAAGGAAGCAATAGGAACACCAGACTACCAAAAAGCAAAACATAAATTGGTTATAGGAAAACCTCATATTTCAATAATCATCCTAAATGTAAATAAACTGAACTCAACAATAAAAAGGCACAGAGTTTCAGATTGGATCAAAAAACAAAACCCAACCATATGCTGCCTCCAAAAGATACATTTCAGTTCCAAAGACAAATATAGACTCAAAGTGAAAGAGTGGAAAATGATATTTCAAACATGTGGCATCCAGTAAAAAGTGGGAGTAGCAGTACTAATATTGAACAAAATAGCCTTCAAAATAAAAAAGATAAAGAAAGATACTGAGGGACACTTCATTATGATATAGGGAATCATATACCAAGAAGACAGAACACTTATTAATATCTATGTTCTTACTCAGAGAGCCCTGAAATATGTAAAGCAATGACTAACAGAACTAAAGGGAGAAACAGACCAAAACACTATCATAGTAGGGGACCTAAATACCCTACTATTGGATATGGACAGATCATCCAAACAGAAAATCAATAAGGAAATAACATCCTTAAATGACACGTTAGACAAACTGGACATAATTGACATTTACAGAGTCTTTCATCCCAAAACAGCTTCTTATACATTCTTCTCTAGTGCACATGAAATACTCTCAAGAATCAGTCACGTACTGGGACATAGAAATGGTCTCAACAAATATAAGAGGGTTGAAATCATACAGACCATATTCTCTGATCATAATGCTTTGAAGCTAGAGATCAACTGTAAGAAGAAAGTGGGATGAACCACAAATACATGGAGATTAAACAATATGCTCCTGAAGAATGACTGAGTCAGTGAAGAAATAAAAAGAAGATCAAGAGATGCATGGAAATGAATGATAATCATAATACAACATATCAAAACTCTTGGGACATGGCAAAAATGGTACTAAGAAGAGAAAGTTCATATCATTACAGGCTTATCTCAAAAAACAAGACAAGCTCAAATAACAACACTTTATCTTAAAAACAATAGAAAAGAAAGAACAAATGAAGTCTAGAGTCAGCAGAACAGAAATAATCAAAATTAGAGCAAAATTAAATTAAATTGAAACCAAAAAAAAAGAAAAGAAAAATAAATGCAACAAAGAGTTGATTCTTTGAGAAGATTAATAAAATTGACAAACCCGTAGCTAGGCTCACTAAAGAAAAGAGAAAGGACAGAAATAAACAAAACTAGGGATGAAAAAGGAGAAATTATGGCAGACACTGCAGAAATACAAAAGATCATACAAGAAGACTATGAAAAACTATATAACACCAAATTTAATAATCTAGAAGAAATGGACAAGTACTTAGAGAAATACAACCTTCCTAGACTAAATCAAGAAGAACTGAAAAACCTAAATAGACTGATTAGCAGTATGGAAATAGAAACAATTATCAAAAACCTATTAAAAAGTAAAAGTTCAGGACCAGATGGCTTCACCAGTGAATTCTACCAAACATGCAAAGAAGATTGACTACCTATTATCCTCAAACTCTTCCAAAAAATTGAAGAGGAGGCAATACTTCCCAACTCATTTTACAAAGCCAATATTACTACAATAGCAAAACCTGGTATATATATAATACAAAAAAAGAAAACTACAGACCGATATCTCTCATGAACACAGATGCAAAAATCCTAAATAAGATACTAGTGAACCGAATACAGCAACATGTTAAAAAGATTATACACCCGTATTAAGGGGGCTTCATCCTAAAAGCACAAGGATACTTCACCATATGCAAATTGATTAATGTGATACACCACATTAACAAATTTAAAAATAAGTATCATATGATCATATCAACAGATGCAGAAAAAGCCTTTGACAACATATAGCATTCATTTATAATCAAAACACTTAAAAAAAATTGTATAGAAGGAAAATACTTTAACATAATAAAGGCCATGTATGACAAACCCTTAGCCAACATTAGACTGAATGATAAAAAACTAAAAACCTCTCTAAGATCAGGGACAAGACAAGACTGTCCACTATCATCATTGTTATTCAATATAATATTGAAGGTCCTAGCAAGTGCAATCAGAGAAGAGAAAGATATAAAAGGCAACCAAATAGGAAATGAAGAAGTCAAACTGTCACTATTTGCAGATGACATGATTCTCTATATAGAAAATCCTAAAGACTCCACAAGAACCTACTAGAAACAAAAAGCAAATACAGTAAAGTTTCTGGATACAAAATCAACATTCAAAAATCCATAGCATTCCTATACTCTAATAATGAAGTATCAAATAAAGTAGTAAAAAAAATAATTCCTTTTGCAATTGCAACAAAAAGAACAAAGTACCTAGGAATAAATCTAATAAAACATGTGAAGGACCTATATAATGAAAACTATAAGACCCTATTTAAAGAAATTGAAGAAGATGCAAAGAAATGGAAAGATATTTCATGACATTGGATTGGAAGAATTAATATAGCTAAAATGACCATATTACCTAAAGCATTATACAGATTCAATGCAATCCTCACCAAAATCCCAATGTAATTTTTTAAAGAAATAGAACAAAAAATCATCAGATTTGTATGGAAGCACAAAAGATCCCTAATTGCCAAAGCCATCCTGAGAAAAAAGAACAAGGCCGGAAGCCTCACCCTTCTAGACTTCAAATTATACCACAAGTGACAGTAATCAAAACATCATGGCATTGGCAGAAAAACAGACACACAGACCAGTGGAACAGAATCAAGTCCAGAAATAAACCCAGGTTTATACAGGCAAATAATTTTTGACAAAAGAGCCAAAACCATACAGTGGAGGAAGAAAAGCCTCTTCAATAAATGGTGCAAAAGATTGAAACTAAACTGTTGTCTATGACTATATACCAAAATTAACTCAAAATAGATTAAGGACCTGAATATAAGACCTGAAACAATAAAATGCATAGACAAAAACATAGGAACTAAACTCATGGACCTCGGACTCAAAGAGGATTTTATGAATTTGACCTCAGAGGCAAGAGAAGTAAAAGCTAAAATCAATGAGTGGGACTACATCAAACGAAAAGCTTCTGCTCAGCAAAAGAAACCATCAGCAAGGTAAAGAGAAAACCATCTGAATGGGAAAATATATTTGCAAGCAATGCCTCTGATAAGGGCCTAATATCCAAAATATACAAAGAACTCATCATACAACGCAATAACAACAAAAATACAAATGATCCAGTCAAAAATGGGCAGAGAACCTGAACAGACACTTATCTCTAGAGGACATACAAATGGGCAATAAACATATGAAAAGATGCTCATCATCACTAGCTATTAGGGAAATGCCAATCAAAACCACAATGAGATACCATCTCACACCTTTTAGAATAGCAGTTATCAACAGGACAAGTAATAAGGAATGCTGGAGAGGATGCGGAGAAAAAGGAACCCTCATGCATTGCTGGTGAGACTGCAGATTGATACAACATATAGCATTGATACAACCACTATGGAAAACAGTATGGAGGGTCCTCAAAAAACTAAGAATTGAGCTACCATGTGATCCAGCAATCCCTCTACTGGATATTTACCCCCAAAGACTTGAAAACTCATATCCAAAAAGATATTTGCACACTGATTTTGATAGTAACATTTTTTAAGGTGGCCAAGATATGGAAGTAACCACAGTGTCCTACGATAGATGATTGGATAAAGAAGCTGTGATACATATATACAATAGAATATTACTCATCCATAAGAAAAGATGAAACACTGCCATTTGCAACAACATGGATGGACCTTGAGATAATCATGCTAAGTGAAATAAGCCAGAAAGAAAAAGTTGAAAACCACATGATATTACTTATATATGGGATATAAACCTAAAAGCAACAAAAAAACTGGACAAACAAACAGAGACTCATAGACATGAACAATAGGCTGGTGGTTCCCAGAGGGGAGGGGAGGAAAGGGGAGGAGAGATGTAGATGGGGTAAAGTGGGTCAAATATGTGGTGACAGAAAGAAATATAACTGTGTGAGAGGAACAACAACAAAAAAGATTCAGCAGGCAATCCCCAGATGCTGTGCTTATAGTTGCCTCAAGAAACCACACCAGAAACTGTGGTCAGTGCCACTAGTGTGAATTTTGGAGTTAGCTCAGTAAGGAGCACCTGACTCATGGAGGACACACCTGGATGTGGCTTCGGTGGTACTGTGAGTCGGGGGAGGTGGAGTTTCAGAGAATCCTCTGGGCAGGGCAAACTCTGTTATCCAGTTTGATAAAGTCTCAGCAATGGTGGCACTGAGTCTGCACACTGGGGGGGGGGGCGCTCAATAGAGGAACAATGGGTACCGCCAGCTCTTCTACCCAGGAGGAAGCCTCACCTCCAGCCCTCTCTTTGACTATTCAGTGTCCCCCTGTAGTCCCTAGTGACCACCACACAGTTGTCCCAGCACTGGTGCTTAGAGCGAGCTGGTCTGTTAGTCAGAAAGTCTGCTTGTGAACAGGCCTTTTAAGAGGCGTCTGCAGCTGCCACAGCCTCTGTCCCACTTAGCCACGGGGGGCCAGGCAGCCGCGCTTCTTTGCCTGCTCCTACTTCCAACCATTGCAGGGTGATTTCTTATTTCTTTTCCTAGTTGTAGGGCTTCTGTTCATCTAGATCCCAGGCTATTCTGTTTGCTCCGTGTTTCTGTCTCAATTTTAAGGTGGTCTCAAGGGGATGAACGAAGCTTCTATCATCTACGCCATTTTGCCCGGTTCCCAGTATTGCTAATAACTTTTAGGCAATTTCAACAGAGACAGGAAAATCTTAGCGAGTTCATTTTTGCAGGAAAACTGGAACATGATTTTCCACTCACCCGCAGCTACTCCTCTCAGGAGGGTGCTGCTCAGGAATCAGCTTATCTATCACCTGGGGCTGAAAGTGATACTGTTATGCAGGTTGTTGCTTGTTCCTTCTCTCTTTCCTAAAATCTCGCTTTCTAAAACTCTAAAGATTATCTCCTACAGGAAGTAACACTGGAAGTTCTTAATTAAGACAAGAGTTTCCCATGCTTGAGGGAGAGTCAAAAAGGAGTAGGACCTGGTTGCTGACCTCTAACGATCTGACATTTAGCAGAGGGAGACCCATTCTGGACACAGATAACAAAGATAGAAGCCAGAGGCAGGAGGAGTCATGGACGCCGTGCAAAGGGACATTGGAAGCTTTGGGGAAAACACCCAGTGCCTGAGACTCGGCCTCTCCAAGGAAGCTGTGTTTTCAAATGTGTTTATAGGCCTTTTCCATCATAAAATTAAGTTGTTTTTATTATATGTATTTTGGAAGACACATGTAGAAAGTAAGTTAGAGAATATTAAACCCTTGCTCAGTGTGATAATTTTATGTATCAAATTGACTAGACCATGGTACCTAGATTTGGTCAAACATTATTCTAGATGTTTCTGTGAAGGTCTATCTTAGATAAGATTAGCATTTAAATCAGTAGATTTTGAGTAAAGCTGATTATCCTCCATAATGTGGGTGGGCTTCACCCAGTCATTTGAAGGCCCTCATAGACAAAGACCTACCTCTCTGGAAAGAGAGAATTCCACTCCCAGACTCCTTCCAGACTTGAACTGCAACTTCAGCTCTTTCCTGTGTCTCCAGCCTGCCAGCCTGCCCTATAAATCTTGGACTTCCCAGCCTCCGTATAATTGCATGAGCCAGTTTCTTAAAATCAATTTGTCTCTATGTATATATCTAGATACTCATTCATATATCTAGATATATGTATATACAGACACATAGATAGATAAATCTCCGATTGGTTCTTTTTGTCTAGAGAATATGACTTTGTAACAGGTCGTGAGAACTTATGTATTTAAGATGGCGATGTAAGATCTAAGATGGCGGAATAAAAAATTTTAAATTCCCCCAGCAAGGTAGACTTCAATCCCCTCCGACCGAGGGCCAGAATTCTCCACCCAGACATCCTGTTTGCTTGCTTAAAGGTCAGGCCATATGGTTAGCCAATAAGAAACTGCAACCTGTCCCGCACGCGCCAAGTCAGCCTGCCATAAACCTAATATAAGGAACCCCATGCTAAGGATCGGGGCTCTTGTTCTCGCTGCTGCGTCAGTGGAGGCTTAAGCCCGGATTCGAATTTGTAATAAAGTTGTCTTTTTGGTTCTAATTCGGCTCTGAGGTCATCTTGTCCGGGTGCGCTCCGTAACAGAATACAATCATGGTTCTATTTTTTTAAATTGATTTTATAGTTTTTTCTTTGTGGCTAGGTTTTTGCATTTTGGTGGGGGGGGTATAATGTTACTGTCACCAATTGTATGTTCAAGTCCTGTTTTTAAAAAAGCTTATTGTTATGACATTATTGTTTTCCTTGTTAATACAAAGTTTTAATAAATATCACTTACATGTCTCCACAATGGTGTATGAAATATATAGGCCTCAATTTATAGCTTTTCCTATTGAGTGTTTATGCTGCTTCCAATATTTATTAAGATAATAAATTGTAATTAACCTTTTTTTATTTATAAAGCTTTTTCCTCTATTGAGAATTGAATAGATTCCAAACAGCACCAGCTGGACCCAGGCTGCTCTCAAGACCTGCTGGGGAGGAGGCCATGCCTAGGGAGGGCTAAGAGTGGGCACAGACTCCTCCTTCAGCTCCTGCTGCTGCCCCCAGGCTCACGTTTAATAAGACTTTCCTAATGAGTTAGGGTTCAAGAAAGAGAAGTACAGAAACACTTAGAAATCATAGGCCCAAGCCCTTCCCTACATGGGTTCTCCTGCTGGATGCTTTTCTGCCTTGCCTCCACCATGCTCTGAGTTTCAGGGGCCAGTTTACCTTCCCACAATTGAGGTACCCTTGAGTGTGCTTTCCCAACCCAAAAACACCAGCCCAAAACTCTATACCTTTTCTGGTCCAAACAGGAGAAGATGTTTTCTCCCTCAATCCAGATTTTGGCCTGCCTCCCAGAATCTGCCTTCTTCAGGACTGAGCCACCGCTGAAGGAGATACATCCCAGCCCCATAAGACTTGTGACTGCAGTGCCTTATGCCCATGACAGTACTGACCAATAGAAATATAATGCGAGTTACATGTGCTTTAAAATTTTCTAGTAGTCACACTAAAAAGATAAAAAGCAACAGGTAAAATTAATTTTAATAATATATTTTATTTAACTCAGTGTATCCAAAATAATATATCCAAAATGTAATAACTATAAAAATCTTTAGTGAAATTTGTTTTGAATTAAGTCTTTAAAATCTGCTGAGTTTTGTACACTTCAGAGGCCACCTAAATTTAGCATGGTCCCTTTCAGTGCTTGTTGCTACGTGTGGCTCATGGCTGCCATATGGGACAGCATAGAACTATGACCTTCAGTGAGGGAACTCTAGCAATACGTGTTTGTCCTGGATTATTCATTTCTCAAGAATAAGTTATTTAGTTTTGAATGACAGACTTTGTTGAATGTCTACAGATCAGTCTATGATGAACTGCATCAGACCAGGTCAGGCTACAGCCTGAAGGGATAGTCAGGCCTGCACATATTTCTAGTCATGTTTGCGGTCCTGATTCCAAGCTCCCACGGCTGGTTGCTTGATTAAGCATACACACGCGCATGTGCACACACACACAACTGGTGGGTTGAAGAAGCATGCCTTGAAGAATAAGATCACACCGCAACTGTTTCATTTGTCCCACTATCTTCTTAACTTGCTCAGTGAAAGCATTTTCCCTGTTCCAAGATGAAAACATGAACAACATTAAAGTTTTTCAGATCTATATTAGTTGATAAAAGTCCCATGGTTATTTTACATTACCAAATACAATGTTAACTCAGAAATTTGATGTCTAATTCCAAAATTAAATCTTCTTTAGTGTTTTCCCAGGGTGAGAAGGTAGGGGAATGTGGACATAGTTCCTCTTTTCTGTACTTTATGTATCTGCCCCCCTCTTCCTATCCTGCTAATGCTGGTTTCTGACCCTTCAAGGTTAGTAGAATGGGGAAGAGTTAGAGACTGTGAAGGGCAGGAGAGTTCTTGCCTGGCACAATGGTATGAGGGCTTTGCACTCTCTGGGACTAGCAGGTGCTTAAAGTTGATTCTTCTGTGTTTCCACGGTTCTTTGGAGACCCCTTGTTCCCCATAGCAATTGCTGGAGACCATTCAGCTGCAGTTCCCTGTTGCAATCGAGGCCTTCCTTCCATCCTTCCTTTCTTCCATGGCCTAGGGAATGCAGCAGTGGCTTCAGCTCACACCGGCAAGTGGCCATATCGAACAGGCCCACCCACACAGGCTCTCTTTCTAGCATGGCCCACATCCTAGCCCACTGGAAACACTTACATAGCTTTTGCCCAGAAAAACTGGGGGAAACCTGTTCCCTGCCCAGCCTCCTCTCTTCACCCCAACCCCAGGCAGATAACCAGCCTGTCTTCTACAGCTGCATTTGACAGGTAAGGTTCAGACATCAGCCCACTGCATGCTGTCCACTAGGAAACAAGTAGCTCTATACTGGACAATAGGGAAAAGATTTGATGTTATTCTGGATTAGACATTTATATACACGAAATGATACTGCTTAACACTGGAAGGTGATAAGAAAAACAAACTTTCTTGATTTGGGAGCAGGAAAGATAGACCCATTGGTGGCCATGGACACTGTTTTCACAGCTGTTTTTCCATTTTGACTGTCACTGCATATAGTTTGGAAGACTGTGCTATGAGAAAAACATAGCTATTTCTTGATTTAACGGTGATCTAGGCGGGACAGACAATAATATCACCCACTTAATAAGCAGATAAACTAAGGCAGAGAGGGGCAGAACAGGTCTTCTGACTTCTGGCATCTGTTTTCTTTTCTAGTGTCTGTTTTCACTCTGTAAGTCATTCACAATCAAAACTTACTGACTCACAGAATGTTAGTATGGCAAAAATCATCAGAAATCCTACAGTTACTAGAACAAAAGCCCACATAGGCAGGACAGCCGCTCACCACTCTCTCCTCAGTGCTGAAGTTACTGCCTGTTCCGGCCTTGGCACTTAATAAATGTGTGTAGAATGAACAAATGGATGAATGAATCAATAGTGTAGCTGTTTATAAGTGCGGAAATAAAGCTTCAGGAATGTTAAGCAACTCACCAAAAGTTACTTATCATGTTTTTAGATTACAAAACATAATAATTTGAACATTTAACATCTCTCAAATGTGGATAATTTTACAATTAATGATATGTCATAATGTAATCGCCTGTGTTTTTTTTTTTCTTAATGGTGCATGAAATAATGGTATGTTAGCCAGCAAATGGAGTCTTAGAGCAGTTTCCAAGAGAGGTGCTCATCTCTGAGAGGGTCGCTACCCAGTGATTGCCACTAGAGGGCGCATCAAGACATTTTGTCAGGAAGACACAGGAGTCCAGAACCCTTTCTTTAGTCTAGGCCGTTTGTTGCCATAGATACTGTTTCCATAGTTTCTTTGGGGGTCCCCCTCATCCACCTCCCTCCCCCCGCCACGGTCATTACACCCCACCTCCGCAGCCCCCCACTCCAGATGATCTGTTTTCACATGGTGAATATATATTCTAATTAATCTTCATCCATGTCAATTTAACAACTTCATCCTAACCAAATTTTCCTAATAGCCAATTTTTTATCAAGTGTGACATTTGTAGTATTTATTCGGCTGTACTAATGAATTCTGCTTTTTAAAATATTTTCAGGCTCTGAGATCCAGTATCCAACACAGCATTAGACCTCAGCTGCATTCACAAATAGAGTATCAACTGCAAGCTGTAAACTCTAGCAGTGAATACTAATCAAAAGAAGAAAGAATGGGTCTGTGCGGTCTCAGTGTTAGAGAAAATGCCTCTGCTCAATGGTGCTCCTGTCGCTTGCTTTGCCTGTTTCCCTGTATGGTTATATTGCTGATGGTAAATGGCATTGCTGAAAGTTCTGTGAATGTTTTAAGGCTCCCAAGGAGGTTGCAAACATCGAGGTATTTCACAACTTTTGCACCTACATGACAGCAACATCCATTAGCTTCTTCCAGGCACACTGAAGGCAGAAGCCAGTTATGTGGTTCTCCACTGTGTCCTCAGAGTCATACACAGCAACTGGCATATGTCTCTTCAAAAAATACCTGATGGATGGTTAAATAAATCATCACACAACCATTTCTGTGTGTAGAGTGAAGATGCTGAAAAATTCTCCTGGGTGGAGAAAATCACAAATACCTTTAAGCTGCTTTGATTCAGCACAGCTGCCTCAAAAGCTCTGGGTGGGATCTTGAGCTAAAAATAGAGTGATTCTGCCTGTGTCCAGTCATCAAATTCTTTTGAGGGTGGGGCTTGAGGTGCTGAAAATATTTTAAAGAGCAGAACACACTTGTCAAGGCAAATATATGACATAAATGTCAAAACTGGAAATGCATTTCCTACCATCCACAGTACACACATAGGTGGTTTCATTTGGGTCTGTGTGTCTGAAAATCGTTTTTGGACTAGAGATCCCCCTGGAATGGAAACTACATCTGGTTTCTCTTGCTTGGCCTAAAACCTAAAACAGATCAAAGGCAAGATCCAGGGGCCTGTCATCACAAGCTTAGAGAAGACTGAAAGCTGAAGGTTTTCACACCATGAAGGATCTTTGTCTGGAGGGTGTTGAGCAGTTGTTTATTACTTGAGATTCAGCTCTCATGAAGTAAAAAGTGAATGATCCTGAAGCCAGAAGAACTGAGTTTAATGTCTCCTCCTCCTGCCCCACTCTGCCACTTACCAATCGTATAATTTGGGGCAATTAATTTAACTTCTTGGAGCTTCAGTCTGCATTTCTAAGATGGGATGATTCTCTTACTTCACAGAGCTCATGTGAAGATCCAAAGAGACCACGTACATGAAAGGAGCATAGAGTGCCCATAAATGTCAGAAATCCCAGGTCAATTACCCCTCCCTTGGGAAGCTTTCCTGGGTCTGCGTGGCTGAGAGAGTCCCCTCCTTTCAACTCCACCCCAGTAGAGCATTTAGCACATCATGCTGTAATCACTGGTTTTCTCGACCTCACGGGCAAGAATGACATCACTCACTTCTGCTATTCTGCCATCTTTGTTCTCAAAAGAATTCTCAGCACATAGCAGACACTCATTAAAGGAATTTTCATTTCTTTGCATAGTAAGACACATCTCCATTTTAGACTCCATTTACGCTATAATATAATATGCATCTTCGGATCAGTGAAACACCATGATTATCAAATGCCTACTCTGTTTCATGTATTTCCCTCAAGGCCCCTACACTCAAGGAACTCACATTCTAGTAGGAAGAGATTAATGGTAAACAAATAAATTAAAACATAAATAACGACAAGATTAGCTGGTGATCAGCTCCATGTAGGAAATAAATATGGTAATATATGGAGACTAAAGAGACAGGTTTGAGATAAATCACAAGAAAGGTCATGACTAGATTTGAAAAAATAAGCATGTTTACTAAGGTACTGAATAATGTCTCCGTGGGGAAAATGTTGAATCACCTCGCCACACATTCTCATTGGCAAAGATGGTGACTGGTACAGCATGTCCCTTCACAGATATTTTTGTGAGGGGGGACACACCCAAACAGTCGGAAATCCTGTTCAGGCACAATTTTGTAAGGAGTGTGCTTGCTCAGTCTTCTCAATTTGCAGTCTTGGTACATGCTGGGTTTGTGCATTGTAACAGCATGTGCCAGCTAGGGTCACCTAGATCTTTTACTGTTCTTTGACAAACCTGAAGAAATCCTTTAAATACTATACTTCATGTAGAAAAAAAGGAGAATTAGCTGAGTGGGGCTGGACTCGTATGATGGAATGAGCTATATACAGTCACTAAAGGGATGACATGTGTAGGTACGTGTAACAAATGACAAGTGTCACAATGAGAATGAACATAATATGATTTTAGAGTCAACTTCCAAATCTTGTAGTTCAAGGTCCTAGGAGTAGTCAGGAAGGTATCTTCCCTATTCTTCAAGGCTTAAGTTTTTTTTCTTCTGAATGATTCTACAGCACCTTTGCCTTGTTCTTTTGTACCTTCAATGCTGTCATGAGACCAGATGGCCATGCATCTCTCTGTGGGTCATCAAATGCAGAAACCATGCCGTGCTTCCCAGCTGTTCCTTGTAGCGGTAGGCACATTCCGGAGAAGGAGGCTGCATGGAGAGATGAGGGAGGCTGACTCAGCAATGCCCCTGTGCCTTTGGCAGAACTGCTGGCCCAAAGAGACATGGGAATTTGGGATAATTAGTATAGGCCTAGTGACTTGAAGCATATCCCTTATGCCTCTATCCTATGTACAGCACAGTCTTTGGAGAGAAGCAAAAAAGGACTGAGATTGAATTTTCCTCTAGTCTGTCAATAGCAGAAATTGTTTCAATTAAAAAAATAATAAAAAGGTATGATATTTCTTGCACGCTGAAGTTTCTAAGCTGAGAGACATGAGTTATGCTGCTTACAGAGATTTCATAGTCTCTACAATTGATCAAAATTATCCTTGAGGCACAGAAACGCTACTACACAGACTTCCTCAGCAAGAACTTGTAGCTCTAGTTATACTTAACTGCTATTACACAAACCTAGCATGTGCTGAGACTGCAAAGGTGCTGCCCCCTGAAGGCCAAGGTGATTCTGGAATTCCTTCTGCTTGCCATTGCCCTTTAGTGACTGCCCTGCCCTCAACTCCAGCCTGAACTGCCTGGAGTGAGTTTTATAGAGACTGATCTACTTTTCTTGACTGTATGTTAATCAAGAGACTCTTCTGTTACTCTGCTTTCCCGAAATAAACTGATATTCTTGCTCATATAGTATCTTGAATCAAATTCTTTCCTTGCTATCTGTTGCCTCCATGGGAGGTCATTTTGTTATTATTCTTCCACTCCCCACTATGTGTAGGTCCTATGTTCTTAAACTCTTAGCACTATAAAGGACCTACCATAGTGATTCTCCAAATGGAGTCTGTGAGTGTGTACTCGGTAGTCCATCACGTTCATATGATATTTTAAAAACATGTTACATCAGTTAGTATCTTATTTGGCTGGAACTACAGAAGGCTGCCTAACTGAACTGAGGCACACTGCTTGTCTTATATGCTACTGGGGATCCAATTGATTTGTTTCCTCTGTTCTACTCTCAGAGTGATGATCTTTGCCTTCCTGCTTGTCTCCTCGTGGTCTCAGCTTAGCTTGCTACACCTCCAGGTCTCATATCTACTACATTCCAAACAGAAAGAAGAGTGAGAGGTGAAGGGATAAAAAGCTTTCTTCTGGTGAGCCTCTGTCTTTTCATTTCAGAAGGGACACCATCTCCAGAGGCTTCTGCCTCCATCTCATTAGCGGTAGCTATATCCCATCAGTACTCCCAGCTGCAAGGAAGATTGGGAAATTGGGGGTTTTCAGCTGGGCATATTGCCATCCTACACAAAACTTGAATTGTCCAAGTAGGAAAGACGGGGAGAATGGATTTTGGATAGCAACTAGCTGTTTTTGCCACGAATGTTTTCGTTAGATGATAACCTTTAAAATTCCCATAATATAAGCATTTTCTGGATCTAATTGATGACCAATATAAAACGAACATAAAGCCAATAGAAATAGTCTATAAAATGGTTATAGACTAATAAGAGTAGAACAAGGCCTGTCTTAAAACTTAAACTTATCTTTGCCTTAAGTGACTGCCAAATAATCTCACAGTTCACTGAGAGACTAAATGTCTTGGGATAGTTTTACAGAAAAAATCCATGAAAAAATGGGAACATCATGTGGCAAAAGAGATTTGCTTAACTGTGCTGCAGCAATTAGTACCATATTGATACTAGGAGTAAAGAATTCTTCAATAAAAAAATGGAATTCATCACATAAAATTACTGCTGTTATTTCTAACCTTTGGAGTGGTAGAGCTATAAGCATAAGGAGTTTATACTTCATTTTCTGGTTTATACATATCGAAATAACATCATAATAATAATTTAAGCCAACACTGGGAGTTCTCAAAAAAAATTTTAAATAGAGTTTGTCACTTAATTTTGAGAAATGCTGGTATTTCTCAAAAACAAAAGAGTAACAAATAATTATTTATTAAATAAGTATTATTGGAACTAATAATAATACTTATTTAATCCTATTCTTTTGATGCCAGAAAGCTCTACAGGGAAAAAGTTCAAAGAGGGACCCTGACCTGGAGCTCCAGTGACCAAATTTTTGTCTTATGCCAAGAGAAAAATTCAAGAACATGACAAACAGCAAGCAGGAAAGCACAAGTTTTATTAAGTTTTATTAAAATGAAAGTACACACTTCAGAAAGTAAGTTGCCCCCCACCCATTACTGGCTTTGTTTTCTTAAGGGTTGGGGTGTATGGGCAGGGCCTGGAGATGTGGTACTTGCAATACAGGTAATATTATAATGACATTATGATTTTAAAGCTGAACAAAGGACAGGGAGAATGACTCTGGAGCCTTGTCCAGGAGGGGAGTGTATGTCCCAAGGCCATCTATTCAGCCTCTCAGTCTTGGCTTGTTTTCTCACACTGGAGTCTCACTCTTACTGCCAAAACTGGAAGAGGGAAGAATAAGGAACAAAGGAGAAATTCCAGAGCCACAGGGAGAGTGCTGAGTAAGGGACTAAGGAAAAATTCTGGAGCCCTATCCTTGAGAGTAAATGGGTGTCCCTAGGCTATCTAGCCTGCCTCACTTTCACTTTAAGATTAAAAGAGAGCTTCTGAGAAGTTAAGTGTTACCCAACTAGCTGGTGATGAATCTCTGAGCCTTTTTTGTCTTCCAGGTGCCCCACTACACTAATAGGCCAAATAGGTTATATCATTCAAGTATATCTGCCTATTTTGAACACTATCTTGTAAGCAATTTGAGTCTTTTAAATTAAAAACAACAACAACAACAACATAGAAAATACCAAAAATAGTAGTGTCTAAAACAAAAATATCAAATAAGAATAGACTATTACTGTTGTTGGGAATGGTGGTGGTGGTTTTAATTCCCAGCTCCTCACTCCCCTCCCCTTTGGCAACCATTATCTTGTTCTCTATATCTGTAGGAGTAATTTGGGTCTTATTCAACTTGTAGTAACAATACTTAGATAACAATAGGTTTTATGCAAATTTTGGAAGCACAGACCTAAACCGGGTTCTAATATTTTAATTTGTTATTCTGTATTTCCGATTCTGTTACCAAACTCCGGTCTGGTTGCTTGCAGCTCATAAGCCAATAAACAAGAGACATGGTTTTGAGGGAAGGAAAGCAGATTTATTCAAGAGTTGATACCCTGAGAAGACCTCGGACTGCTGTCACCAAGACCGTCTTATTTCAGTAAAGGCAGGGGTTATTACAGGGAGTGGGCTGAGTAAGAGACAAGGGAGAAATTCCAGGGCTGCAACCTGGAGGGGAGGGAATGGCCAAAGCAATCTGTCTCACCTTCTCAACACTGGTCTTTTTCTCAGGGGCAAAATAAGGAGAGGAACAAGAAGTCGGTCTTCTTTTTGGGTGTAAGTCAGTGAAAACTGTCTTTCAAAGCATACTCTGATAAATGACCTAGAACAGTTACGTGACATCTGTGAACAGTTAGCTTCCTTTGAAGTCTGTTCCTAGAATTCTCAATCAAGCAAATTGTTTATAAGTTACACATTAGTTAACAAGGCCTTTTTATATACATAAAAATGAGAATGAGATTGTAAGGACAAAATATGATTACAATGATAAAACTACAACAATCATGGTTACAATCCCCACTATCATTTTCTCATTTCCATCTCTATAGTTTTGTTGATCTACTTGCAATAGACTCTTGTGGGACAAAAATTTCTAACTTGCAGTGAGACATAGTGTTTAGTTCCTCCAGTTGGAGGAGTTCTAAGGTGTATTTGCTTTCTAGCTGTTAAGGCCTATTAGTTATATTTATTATAATTATTTTAAACATTTTGTAAGAGGGTGATATTAACACAAATACAGTTAAGCTTAACTTTACAATTCCTCCTAGGACAGGTTTTATTCCTAATTGCATCCATGTCTTGGAATGAAGGAGTAGACATACAAAGTTGGAAGGGTAAGGGTAGAAAAAACAAGTGAATTACAGTGGTATTATAGTAGGTAACGTCTGCTTCAATCAGAGGAAAAAGCTATATTAAAGAAAAAGTTTGTGTGAGGTTACAATTCTGGTTACAATTCTGTAACATAATACAATAATTCCATTATCAAATGGTGGTGATGATGCAGATAATAGCAGCTAGGAGACCTACCAATAATCAACGACCTTCAAATATCTTCACTCTTCACTTTCTGTCCTGACTGCTCATGGAGCTGTTACATTTGATACTCTGGCCTTGTCTGTGGTCTTTGCCATCTTAAGCATCATTCATAGGCCTTTCCATGAGAGAAATTCTTTCCTCTATGACTCACAGAGGCAGAGATGTTCTTCTGGTCAGAGATCAAATGAGGATTTTATGTTCCTCATTTCACATCACAATTGAGATGAGACTGTTATTATTCACTCAGGTGGCCTTTCCCCACAGTAGATGCTCAATAGATACTGTATGGCTAGTTAGCTACATCCTGTAGACATGATCCTTGGGAGGACTTGGGTGTGGCACTCTTGAGAGACTAGAAAGCTTTATCTTTTAGGTACTCAGGCTAAGATGAACAGACAAAAAGGCAAAAAGTGTTTGGTCCATGGTAGACACTTAGTAATTATTTTGTTAAATGAATAGATTTAGATGTGTGACCTAGACATAAATAGATTTATTTGCTTTATTTTTTAGATTACACTTATTGAATATCTCTTATATATGAGTTGTGTGTATCTACCTCAAACAGTTTTTATGACTAAACATCTACCTCAAACAGTTTTTATGACTAAACCTAGTAGATAGGAAAAAGCAATTTTTTGGTAAAAGCTATGGCTAGACAGAATTAGGAGACATTCAGAGCACACAGGCATCCTGCTGAGTGCCCTTGACATGCTCATTCCCAGGACCAGCTGCTTTCCTCATCCGATGATCCCAGGGTTCCTGACTGGGGGTGGGGAGTGGAAGCCTGAGGATACACATCACACTTCATGGTCCTGCAGAGGCTGATGGGAGTCTGATTTGCTTGAAAATCAAGTGTAGTCACTGCTGGAATCCTTTTTATGGTGTACTTTTTATGGTGACATGGGGATGATAAATAACCCTTGTGGATAGATTTAATGGATGCAGGAAATGATTTTTTCTAGGGAGGAGGAGAATGGTTTGTTTTTAAGATTTGGTTCCTCTCTTAAGCCTGGTGGTTTATGATTTATCAAGATCTATCCAACTCATCTCTATGACTCTTTCCTATGTCACCATTTTCTTCAGATTCTAACATATACCACTAGATATATGTAATCTCCAAAAATGTCAAAGTCACGTAGGGAAAATAAAAATGTTTCAACAAGTGGAATTAGGGAGAGGGATAGAAATATATTTTTTAAACTTTTATGGTTAAATATTTAAAAGTTAAAAATTTAACTAGTTTGGGAATACAAACTTTCCTCTTACTTACTGTACCATGAGGCTTTTGAACTACCTCTTGCTTTTAGCTTCTACAAAATGTTAAGACAATGCCCTTGCTAGTGACCATTCAGAGCCAGCACCTAGAGGCCTGGTTTGAGAGGAGGAAAGTATCCATCAGCTTGGAGCAAGAATGTCTGACTTTTCATTGTGACTCACATGATCAGAAATACACTTGTTTGTGATTACAGTGAAATCAAGAAGGTCCTCCATCTACTTAACATGACTTGTGTGTGTCGAGTATATAGGAAGATTTCATGGCTATTTTCTTCTTGTTGGCCATTCTTCAGAATGCTCTAGTTCATGGTGTGACTATGGTGAAATTTAACATGAACACCTCAACCCAATACTGCATTACGTTTGGCTTGCTCACACCACAAACTGATCCCAAGCTGAGGGTTTGCCTCATGAGGCAGAATTCAGTACACAGTGGCATCCATAACTGACAAGAATTAATGAGGCTTTAATGACTTGCATGAGCTGGCTAATCATGTAAGCTGCCACTTACTAAGATTCCAACGTACATTTAATCCCTAGGTCAGGATGGCCAGAAAGAACTAGCCCTTCCCCATTAAGCAGAGACCGGAAGTTGAAGGCTTGGATTTTAGATCAAAAATCAGCAAGAGGAAGCCACAGGGCTGGCACAACATTGTTTGTTTGTTTTTTTATCTGTTCTTGCAATGGGGCCCCTCAGAGACAGAAAAATACCCAGAACTCCCCTTTAAGAGCTATTACCAATTGTCTCTCCAGTATAGAGCAGCCATGCTCTTAAAAACCTACCCAACCCTGGCTTTTGAAAATCTTTTGCAGAATTCTAGAACGGGTCATAATTAATACAAAATAATATCATCTCTGACATGAATAGACCATCCAAAATGTTCCCATTTCCTCCTCTCCTCTTTCTACTCAATTCCTTTTTTTATTATGAAAAATTCCAAATTTTAACCTATCTTTACCAAATGGTATATGCCATGCTCTAGCTCTCACCATGTCTTATTATACTTGTATTTTTATGTTCCTCTGCTTTATCTCTCTCCATACTCTCTTTCTTTTCCATCTTTTCTCCTTCTTCTGTCTCATACACCTTTCTCTCTGTCTCCGTTCTGTCCTCATTTTGTATGCTACTTGCTCCTTTCCTTTCTCTCCAACTCAGTCTCTTTCTATGTCTTTGCAAAGCTCTATGTAAGTTTCCTCCTCTGAGAACTTTTCATGCCTCAACTCCCCATTCCCACCTCATCCTCCTCAGATGCCCTCATTCCCATAATATTCTTTATATTCCTGGGCCAAATACTCACCACAATGAAGTCAAGTCCAACAAAAAAGTGCCACAGGGAGATGAGGATGATTCTGATGGGTGTCAGGAGCCCAGTGGGCTTCACTGCAGTTACTGAATCTTTTCCCCCTGGACAAGTGTCTAGATGTTTAGTGGTATAATCTTCTGTTCTCCTCAGGTCTGCAGTGGTGTGGACCTCGGTGATCCCTTGGTCTGTAGTATCGCCGTTCTCGGTGGTCTTTGGGTCATCAGTGGTATAGTTTTCTTTTCTTTCTGAATCTTTAGGGCTGGTTACTGGGTCTTTAGTGTAAAGATTTTGGTTTGTCTCTACCCCAAAATAATCTCTGTTAATGTGGATCATTGATGGCCTGTCATCATCTGCTTTTCCTTAACTATCCTTCTCATTCAAACGACATATCTCCCCATGTAATGTGGCTAGATTTATTTGAGTCAAGGATACTCTGGTATTTTAGATTTAATTCTGATTTAATATTGGATTTAATATTCTACATGAAGCCCTTTGCACTGCAACATGGACTATTCAGAGCTAAGCTACATCCTTAGAAGTTTTACCCACACAGTCTTTGGTTCTGTCCTTTGCAGGTTTGTCTTTTTGAGGAATATTAACCCTGGCTCCTTCTCCATCTCACTTGCCCCCTTGTGGTATTGCAGCAATTTGGATATTCTGACTCAATGCTTGCATGTTATGCTTGGGGCTCTGGTAAACAAATGGGGCAGGAGCTATGATTCATATTAGATAAATTCAGGTCATGGCTTGGTATATGATTTAGATGAGCCAGTTCGTGGATCAGATCTGGGCTGATGTGGCAAGATTGGAGGCAGAAAAGATTCTGGGTGATTGGATTAGGAGGAGTCATGGGCTGTGGGTATGCTCTGGTTGGGGTGACAGCAGCACTGAGTTGGGCACAAGAAGAAAGAAGAGATGAATCCTCTCTACCTCCCACCACCTCCTCCTGCAGGGCTATCAGGATGGGTGTATTTATTCTTATGAATAAATGCAGCCCACATGGCATATGTTTTGGAGTTTCAGGTCTGACCAAAACAATTTCTCCCCCATCTGCTGCTGATTACCTAAATTCCTCTAATAGGATTCAGATCTTTCATCTGTCAAGGAGAATTGAAATTCAGAAACTTAAAGTGTCAATATGTGGTGATGGAAGGAGACTTTGGGTGGCAAGCACACAATTCAAAATATAAATGATATATTATAGAATTGTACATTGAAACTTACATAATGTTGTTAACCAATGTCATCCCAATATATTTAATTTTTTAAAAATCAGAGCATTTGTTAAAAGAGGATGTGAGAAAGATAAGGAACAGGACCTGGGAACCCTGCTTCCCTGTGACAGGGAACTGGAAGCAGACAGCAGGGTTCAGAGCTTCCCCAGGTTCACTCACCTATTCAAGACCTTGGCTCAAGACTTGCTCTGCCATATCCCAGGAGATTCCTTCTCTAGGGCTCCTGACCCTCATCTCTTCAGGCCCTGGGAAACTTTGGCACCCTTCTCTCCAAAATCAATTCATTCGCCCAGTTCCGAACACCTGCTTAGAGGCAGCAGCAGCAGGAGAAGAGATGTGGCAAAGCATTTTCATCTTTTCATCTCAAGAGAATCCACATGGGATGGAAGCCAGGATGCTTTTTCTCCTACCTTCTCTCCACTTTTGCTGTCTTCCCCATGGTGGTTGTGAGGTTTACATGTGCTGCTGCCAGGGAATACAGGACTCTTGAGTCTTCCTGCATGGAGGAGCAGCCTGCTCCATGGCTCTCTGTCAGTCAAAGAAAGAGGCCTGATACAGAGGAGTGGCAGGGTAGAAGAGAGCTATCACAGGTGTAAGGAGGGATCTTGGCTCTGGTCCAAAGTCCAGAGTTGAGCAGTAACAAGGGATCAAGCGTATCATCGTGGGTGGCATCACTTTCTAATGCAGAGCCCTAAATGAAGAGTGTTCTCAATATGAGCTCTCAGCACTCAGACAGGGGCTTGGACTTCCTTTTCTGCAAGTGGGCATATGCCAGGCCTCCTTGGGGAAAGAGTACATGGAGAGAGGAGGGTTAGATGTCAGGGGGGCACAGAGTACCTTAGTGCTTAACGAAAAGGAATGGCACAGATGAGCCTCATAAACATCCAATCTCTCTGCCTTAAGACAGCCCCTCTTCTTTCTCTCATCCCCAAAATCCTTTTCATGGCTCATCTCCAGTGCTCAGATTTACCTCCTTGCTCCTACTGCCGAGCTTTCCTCAGTAACTAGATGAAATCAGTTCACCTCCAAAGGTCCTGTCACACCTAGAATGAGAACGCTCATATTCCTTCCTTCTTTAACACCTATCCTTGCCTTATTCAACATTGTTCACAAAATTATAGCTGGTTTTTATTTTTATTCAGAGGTAGAAGTATCCGGCTATTTGTGGGGCTCTCTCTTTTCCAGTATCCTCTTAACTAGAAGAGGACTCAGGAATCACAGGAGACTCTGGACCATGTTCCTTTCTGGTAGCCGGTTCCCTGAAAGTCAATTTAATGACTATCCAGTTTATCAAATTTAATTGAATATTTCAACTCCTAATTTTATTTGAATGTATTACATATTTTCAGAATATTATTTAGATGTATTTTTAAAGTACTTCTATATTTTATATAACCAATGAATATATTTTAAAAGACTATAGTAAGCAGAAGATATTTTAAGTAAAAAGGTATAATTTGCATATAGCAAAATTCACTTTTTTTTAGGTACAGGTCTTTGAGAACTTTTCTATTTTGTTTTGTTTTAAAACCTAATACTTTTTATTTTGAGATAATTTTAGATTACAGAAGACTTACAAAAATAGTAGTGTCTATATATTCTTCATGTCAACATTTACATAGCACAATTATATTAATAGAAACCAAGAAATTATATAATTTATAAAACTATAGAAACTAAGAAATAAACATTGTTATAATCCTATTAACTAAACTACAGAATTAATTCAGGTTTCACATGTATTTTCATTAACGTTGTTTCTCTGTTCCAGGATCCAATCCAGGATTTCATGTAGTGACATTTATTCTTCAGGCCTCCTTAGTCCCCTCCAATCTGAGATAGTTCCTTTTTCTTTGATTTTCAAGATGTTGACACTTTCGAAGAGTACTGGTCAGATGGACATCATATAGAATGTCCCACAACCTTGGTTTGTCTGAATTCTTATCATTAATTAGCTGGCGATGATATTACCCTTCATGCCTCTGCTAAGGTGGTGTCTGACAGGATTCTCCTCTGTGTAGTTACTATTTTTCCCTTTGAAATTACTAAGTATTTAGGGGGAGATATTTTGAGACTATGCAAATATCCTATTTTTTCTTCAACTTTCACCCACTAATTTTGGCATCGGTTCGTGCATCTTGCCTGCAGCAGTTATTACTGTGGGGTTGTAATGGTGTCCCTCATTCCTTCCATATTTCTTAATTGGAATTCTTCTGTAGGAAAATGTCATACCTTCTTCCCAGTTTATATATTCAGGTATTTATTGTGCTCCGTGAGTTATGACCCAGTACTGTCACTATTTATTTTGTTGCTCAAACTTTGGTCATTTAAGCTCTTTAAGGTTGGCTCCAGTGCCTTTTCGGTATCTTCCACCCTGTTTTTACAGAAGAGGTGGAGTCACCGAAGGGGCGGCGGGGGTGGGGGAGAGGTGCTTCGAAGGGGTCCCGCTGCCCTCTCACCGTTGTCCTTGTCACAGCAGCCGCATCCGCTCCATGTCTACCTCCGGTTCCTAGATGCTGTGCCTGCTGCCACTGTCTCTCGCCTCACAGGAGTCGGGTGCCTTGTGATTGCCCCCACGGGGAGCTACAGTACCTGTGGCAGATGGAGCACATCTTCAGTTGCGGCTTTGGAAAGGATGACCACACGGGTACCAGGACCTTGTCGGTGTTCCGCACGCAGGCGCACTACAGCCTGAGAGATGAATTTCCTCTGCTGACAATCAAACGTGTATTCTGGAAGGGTGTTTTGGAGGAGTTGCTGTGGTTTATCGAGGGATACACAAATGCTAAAGAACTGTCGTCCAAAAAAGTGAGATTCTGGGATGCCAATGAGTCCTACGACTTCTTGGATGGCCTGGGATTCTCCTGCTGAAAAGAAGGGAACTTAGGTCTAGTTTATGGCTTTCGGTGGAGGCAGTTTGGAGCAGAATACAAAGATATGGATTCAGGTTATCCAGGTCAAGTAGTAGACCAACTGCAAAAGGTGATTGACATGTTCAAAACCAACCGTGATGACAGAAGAGTCATCCTGAGCACTTGGAATCCAAAAGATCTTCCTTTCACAGCCCTACTTCTGTGCCATGCCCTTTGCCAGTTCTACGGGTGAACCACAGGCCAGCAGACCTGGGCCTGCTGGTCCTGAGGGTCCCTTCAACATTCCAAGCTACTCCCTGCTCTCCTACATGATCATACACATCATGGGCCGGAAGCCAGGTGACTTTGTCCGTACTTTAAGAGATGCACACAATTATCTGAATGACACTGAGCCACTGAAAATGCAGCTTCAGCGAGAACCAAGGCCTTTCCCAAAGGTCAAAAGCCTTCAAAAAGTTGAGACAATTGATGACTTCAAGGCTGAAGACTTTCAGATTGAAGGGTATAATCCTCACCAACTATTAAAATGGAAATAGCCTTTTAGAGTGTTTTTAAAGGAGTTATTTGAAGGATGCTATCAGTCATTACTGGTTGGATTGGATGCTCAGGTGAAAGTTCCTTTTGCTCTAAATAAAGAAGGAAGTAGGTCAAAAATCTGTTGGTGACCTATCAGTTATTCATTAACTATTTAAATTTAATTCTTTTTTTTTTAGGCGAGGCAACACTTAGTTGAGCTCCCAGATTGCAAGGACCTTGTCAGTTTACAGTCCCTTATTTTTTAATTTTTTATGCCTACAACACCTGGTCTTCCTAGGTGGTCTCCCATCCAAGTACTAACCAGGCCCAACCCTGCTTAGCTTCTGAGATCAGACAGGATCAGGCTTGTTCAGGGTGGCATGGCCATAGACAAAATTCTTAATTTTTAAATTAAAGTTGACATTTAATATTATTTTATGTCAGTTTCAGGTGTACAGGGTAGTTATTAGACATCTACACAAACTGTGAAGTCATTCCCCCAATTAGTCTGGTAGCCACCTGGCGCTATACAATATTATTGACTATATTCCCTATGATGGACTATTTTGTATCCTGCAGCCTCTAAAAGAGCTTTCTAAAGGTCCTGCCTCTCCAGCCATCCATTTCTCTCCATCAGCTTCAATCTTGTAAACACAACTTGCTGGTTTCCCTTTGAGGAGTTTCAGCTTTATGGCCTCAGTCACTCCTTTTCAGAGGTAGCCTTTTCCACCCTGAAAGATTTTCTCTCCAGCTGCTTTCTCCCAGCTTCCTTTCCTCCCAGATGAAGTTTGATGTTTACCCTCCAGCCTTGTTGTCTGACCTTCTTGTTTTGACAATACAAGCCTAGACACTGGAAAGCTGTTCTGTATTGATCCTGCTCTGGCTTCAAGCCTCTACAAGCTGCATGGGGCTTGTCAGTCTTGGGCATCCTGATGAGGAATGCCAGAAAACTAGAGCTCGCAAAGTTGGCTGCCCCAGCCTCTGCCTGGTGGGGTTTTACTTTTTTATTTTTAGTAAAAACATATTAATCTTCTAAATTTATTTTCTTTCAGCCTAGCATTTAATACCCAGAATAACCTGACATTCTAGTCCTGTTCCCACTAACCAACCCTCTTTATGAATCTTAAGGTCGGTGCGCTTGAGATCTTCATGCCTCTTCCCATTTTGGTTCTTTTTATTAAGAATTTTTCATCTATTTTTGTATTAGTGGATTGAGGTATACTTCAGTTCTTTTGCTTACTTTTTCAAACCTTCCACCCATTGCAATCCTATTCATTCCACAAATGTCACCTCTGGTGAGGAGTCTTCCCTGATTTTCCTGATTAGTATTAGTCACTCCTTCTGGTCTCCGTGGCTCTTTATATGTGATTACCCCTTGCCTGGATATTGCATGCATGCTCTTTTATCCCATCAGATGCTAAGTGCCTTCTCCTATGGGCAAGGACTGTACCATGTTTGCATGTCTCCAGCACAAAAAGGCCTTGCACACCTGCTATCTTGACGGGTCTTCATTAACTCTTAAGGTGGTCACCACTGGCAAATATAACTGTGCTGGTTCTCTTAGTAATAAGTTTGTTTAACTGAGTTTGTTTAACTCTGAGGATATATAAAAATGCTGAGATTATGAATATAGTCAGGAGAGTAAAAATTCATATATTCCTAACAAAAACATGTACATGCATTTCAATACCACATTTTTATGAAGATTAGTAAATTTCAAGAATTATATAAGCTATTTCCCAAATATGAGTGAACTGAATAGTGTCAGTCATAATGTTAATGCATAGTTAGTGTGGTTATGAACATTTAAACTTACATTTGTTTTATATGTTGCTATAATAAAGAAGTATTTTGCACTAATTTAAAAGAATACTTTCTTACATTTAGGCAAAACAAGATATTTTATGCTCATTTTGTATTTTCTTTGCCCAGGCCCTGGAATGGACCACTTCTCCACATAGTTTTTTATCATTTTGCTTTGTTTTTTGTTTTAATTAGAATAGTATTTAGAAACAAAGATCTGGGCATCTAGGTATTCTCATTGTTAATGGGGTATTGCTGCTTCTTGTCCCTCACAGAAATTAGAGCTAGAAAATATATATATGTATACTAACTCATGTGTAAACACATATCTGTATTTCTGAATTATCTATCTGCATATATATTAAACACAAGCATTAGTTTATTTTAATATTTGGGGTTCCTCCAAGGTTAACACAAGGTTTATTCTAGCCTCTCCCTTTTCTTTATTTGTAATTTCTTTCTCTGACATGGCTTAACAGTATTCACAATATTTCTACTTGTTTATTTAATGCTAGTAAACACATAGTAGTTTCAGAATAGTTCATCTACACACATGTGTAAGAAACAAATTTACCAGTTAAGAATATAGTGTTTGTGCACAGTTCTTTATGTCTTTAGTCTTAAAGTCAAAACACTGTTTTTCAAAGTTACTTAGATAAGTTCATTCTTTCCCATCCCCTTCGGTGTGGTTATATGATTCATTCTTCAGAATTTGCATTCTACCTCTCTCCAACATCCTAGTTGATTTGCTAAATTTCCAAACAACAGAATTCACTTTCTGTAGCATACAGGTCTAAGGGTGTTGATAAATGATAGAATCATGTATTCACCACGCTGAATCATTTTGTCACTCCCTACCTCCCTCGGACCTATGTTGTTTCTTTATAGCTGATTTTTCCCTCAACTCCCAGATCCTGGAAAAACAGATCTGGTTTCTGTCCTTAATTTTACTATTTTCGGAATGTCATATGAATAAATTATATAGTCTATAGTTTTATTATTTTGACTATAATATAAACATTATTCATAGATAATACTGTAATTACTCATCAGTCAGGAGTAAACTATTTTGCATAAATTCTTGAATATAGTCTTTCATATGACCATTTTTATAAATAAATATATTTTTCTTTAGTATGTTCTTGACTAGAAAACATGACTTCAGTCCCCTCTGCCTGTCCCCCAGACTAACTGCAGCAAGAGGGAGACATTGATTATTATGGAAAAGAAATAAGAAAATTCAAAGAATTAATCATTCAGCGAGTTAATTTTAAGAAATTGCCTAGAGCTATTAGGCAAGAACCACCTTAAAATAGGACTTTTACTAAAAGTCACCATGGATTTTGGAGATGGGGATTTTTTAAAGTGCTAGACATAAACCTCTTGAAATCACTTTTTTTCTAACCCCATCTCTATTCTTTGTGGTCTCACTTTTGTCTCTTTGTTCTATAGCTGGGGCGTTAGAGCCGCTTCTGGGTTTCAACCCTCCCTGGATCCCAGCTTCTATTTTCTACTCATGCAGGTGATCAGAGTGTTCTTGCTCAAAAAAAAAATGTCCTTCAACACCTTAAAATGATCTGTTGGCTTCTAGTTGTCACAGAATGAGATCACCCCGCTTTGATGTGGCATCTAAAGCAACACAGTTAACCGGCTAACTTCATCTTCCTGTGCTGTCCTATCCAGTCTCACAACTTCTTTGAGCACTCACTGGCTATGCCTCATCCTGCACAAGATGTTGCTTTCCCCCTTCTCCTTGTAAATACCTGCTCACTTTTTATAATTTGAATCAAGTCTTCTTCAATGAGTCAACCTCTCCTCCGTTTGGTTAAGTTATTTGTTTCCTCCTGGGGTACTTTAGTTTCTAGTGCTTAATGCATCTGCCCAAACTGACCTGTCTACAAATTGTCTCCTTTCCCAAACTGTTAACACTATATTCATCCTTGTCTCCCAAGCTGATCAGAACCTGGTGCCAAGCAGGTGTTCAGTGAATATCATGAATGAATGAATAAAAGAAATGAGTAAGAAGTGTGATCATTATTTTAAGATAAAGGACTGGGGACTCTTAAAACTGAAAATGAGATAACTGATAGACTAGTTACTGCCCTCAAGGATAAAACTATTATATAGTAAAGAAAAAACAAAAAATGACATAGGTTGTTTTAGGTTACATTTATAAACAGTGATTGCACAGATCTTAAGTGTTCAGTTAGATGAGGTTTATTTTCCTCCCAGCTTTATTGAAATATAATAGACAATTAATTGCTTGCATTTACATTGTACAATTCAATGAGTTTTTCAATAATAGTTGTCATTCAATAATATATTTGTTTCAGTTGTACAGCATAGTGATTAGAGATCTGTATAACTCACAGACTGATCACCCCCACTAAATCGAGTATCCCTCTTCCCCCTTACATATTTATTACATTATTAACTATTTTCTTTATGCTGTACTTTATATCTTCATGTCTATTTTGTAACTATCCATTTGTACTTCTTAATCATTTTTCCCTTTTTCGTCATCCCCCAAAACACTTCCCATCTAGTAGCCCTCAAAATATTCTCTGTATCTATGAGTTTATTTCTACTTTTGTTGTCGTTGTTAATTTTCTATTTTAGATTCCATATGTACGTAAAATAATGTGATATTTGTCTTTCTCTGTCTAACTTATTTCATTGAGCAAAATACCCTCTAGGTCCATCAAGGCAATATCTTTTTCCATCACCTTTCTTTTTGTCTGTAGTGTCTTTTAATCTGATGTGAGTCTCTTGCAGGCAGCATGTATAGAGGTTTTGTTTTCTTATCAATTCAGCCACTCTATCTTTTGGTTGAAACATTCAACTCTTTTATGTTTGAGGTACTTGTTGATAGGAATGTAGTTGTTACCAATCTTTTTTCCTGTTTTTGATATATGTTTTTTCTTCTTAAAGAAGTCTCTCCAACATTTTCCGAAATACAGGCTTGGTGTTAATAAATTTCTTTAGCTTATTTTTGCCTGGGAAGCTCTTTATCTGTCCTTTGACTCTAAATAATATAGTCTTTGCTGGATAAAGTATTCTTGGTTGTAGATCCTGGGTTTTTATCACATTGAATATTTCACGACGAGCCCTTCTGTCCTGCACAGTTTCTTATGAGAAATCAGCTGCCAGTCTTATGGGTGCTCCCTTGTCGGTAACTAACTGCTTTTCTCTTGCTGCTTTTAAGACTCTCTTTTTATATTTAACCTTTGGCATTTTAATTATGATGTGTCTTGATGTGGGCCTTTTTGGATTCCTAGTTTTGAGGACTCTCTGAGCTTCCTAGGGTTGTAAGTCTATTTCCTAGACCAGGTGAGGAAAGTTTTCCATTATTATTTCTTCAAGTAGCTTTTCAATGTCTTGTTTTCCCTCAGGTACCCCTATAACATGGAATATTTTTACATTTAATAGTGTCCCATGGGCTACTTAAATTATTATTATAGTCTTGGCTTCTTTATTCTTGTCATTCTGACTGAGTATCCTTGGCTTCCAAATCCTCTATATCAAAGAGTCAATTCTCTCCCTTTATCCACTTTATTGATTCCCTCTGATATACTCTTCATCACAGATAATGTGTTCTTCATTTCTGACTGGTTTCCTTTGTTAATTTTTATTTATATTTTTATATTTTGTATCTCTTTGTTAAAGTTCTCACTAAATTCAGCTACACTCCTCCTAAGTTCATTGAGCCTCTTTACAACCAGTGTTTTGAACTTTGCATTTGTTAGATGACTCCATGATTGCTGGATCTCTGTTCTGTTCTCTGATATGGCTTATGCTTCTTTATCTTCCCATTTTGGCTGCCATTCTGCATCTGTTTCTATGTATTAATCAAAGCTCCTAAATCTCCCAGTCTTATTAGTGTGGATTTGTGAAGTAGGTATCCAGTGGCACAGTCCTGAGAGGGGTTCAGCTGCAGGACAAGTTTAGCCCCAACCTGTGCCTCTCCGGATCCACCTGTTAAGATTTAGCAAACAATCCAGAGACGTTGTGCTTATAGTTGCTTCAATAAACCATACCAGAAATTGAGGTCAGCTTCCACCAGTGGGAGTCTTGGAGTTGGCTCAGCGAGGAGCACCAGACTCACCAAAGACACACCTGGATGTGGCTTGGGTGGGACCATGAGTTGGGAAAGGCAGAGTTTCAGGGAATCCTCTGGATAGAGCAACCTCTGTTATCCAGTTTGATGATGTCTCAGCTATGGCAGCACTGCATCTGCACACTGAGAGGGGAGAGGGCTCAACAGAGGAACAATGGATACTAACAGCACATCTGCTGGGAAGAGAGCCTCACCTCCAGCCTTCATGCTGACAACTCAGTGTCCCTGTGTAAGTTCCTGGTGCTCCCCAAGCAGCTGACCTGGCTCCGGTGCCCAGAGCAAGGAGGTCCGTCATTGTGAAAGTATGCTCATGGACAAGACCTCTTTAAGAGACATCTACAGCTGCCACAGCCACAGCCACAGCCACAGCCTCTGTCTCACTCAGCTGCTCCAACTAGGCATCTTTATGTCCTTGCCCTGTCCTACCTTTCACAGCAAGATAGTAATGAACGTGCAGCATACATAGGGAAAAATTGAGACAACAATGACTAAAAAGGGGAGGATTCAAAGTTCCAAATTCACAAAAAAATTGGAGATAAGGGATGAGCAGAAGAAAATAGATGAATATATATATATATATATATATATATATATATATATAACCACACACAGAAGATTCAGAACTGAAGTATATAACATAAAACAAGAAGAACAAGAGGGAAAATCCACAAAACCCAATCAAAATAAAGAAAACAAAAACATAAGGACAAGGAAGCAATGGAAACACTGAGCTACCAGAAAGCAAAAGATAAAAGGGCTATAAGGAGACCTCATATTTCAATAATCACCCTAAATGTAAATAAACTGAACTCATCAATAAAAAGGCACAGAATTGCAGAATGGATCAAAAAACAGAACCCAACCATATGTTTCCTCCAGGAGACACATCTTATTTCCATAGACAAATATAAACTCAAAGTGAAAGGGTGGAAAATTATATTTCAAGCAAATGGCATTCAAAGAAAAGTGGAGTAGCAGTACTAATATCAGACAAAATAGGCTTCAAAATAAAAAAGGTAAAGGAAGATACTGAGGGACACTGCATAATGATAAAGGGAATCATACACAAGAAGACAGAACACTTATTAATATCTATGTTCCCAATCAGGGATCCCTGAAATATGTAAAGCAATGACTAACAGAAAAAAAGGGAGAAACAGACCTTTTGACCCAGCAATTGCACTTCTGGGTATTTATCCAAAGTAAACCAAAACAATAATTCATAAAGATCTATGCACCCAATATTCATTACAGCACAATTTACAATAGCCAAGATATGGAAGCAAACTAAATGCCCATCAACAGACGATTGGATAAAAAAATTATGGTTCATATATATAGTGGAATACTCCTCAGCCATTAAAAAATGAAATCTTACCATTTGCAATGACATAGATGGACCTAGAGGTTCTTATGCTGAGTGAAATACATCAGACAGAGAAAGATAAATACTATATGATTTCACTTATATGTGGAATCTAAGGAACAAAAAAACCCAAACTAATCAAAAACAGACTCACAAATATAGTGGACAATATGGTGATGGACAGAGGAGAGGAGGTTTGGGGAGCTGAGAGAATAGGGTGAAGAGTTAAAGAAGTATAAATTAGTAGTTGGTAGATAATCATGGGGATGGGGAGCATGGCATAGGGAATGCAGTTAGCATTAATATATTGGCTAGGTGGAAAATCAGAGGAGAGAAGGAGCAATTAGAGGGATCGTTTTATAAACTATATAAATGTCTGACCAATGTACTGTATACTTGAAACTAATTTTTTAAAAACAAAGAATTTAAAAAAAGATATGAGGATTCTAGTTCTTCTACATCCTTGCCAATACTTGATATTGTCAGTCATTTAAATTCTAGTCATTGTGGTGTGTATGTAGTGGCATCTCATTGTGGTTTTAATTTTTTAACTATGTTTTCTTTAGGCGAGGCAACCCTTGGTTGACTTCACAGATTGCAAGGACCTTGTCAGCTTACAATCCCTTATTATTATTATTATTATTATTATTATTATTATTATTATTATTATTTTATGCCTGCAGCACCTGGTCTTCCTAGGTGGTTTCCCATCCAACCTTGCTTAACTTCTGAGATCAGACAGGATCAGGCTTGTTCAGGGTGGCATGGCTGTAAATTGTGGTTTTAATTTTTATTTCCCTGATAAATAATAATATTTAGCACCTTTTAAAATGTTCGTTGACCATTTTGATATTCTCTTTTAACTATTTATCAAATCTCTTGCCCATTTTAAAATTGCATTATCTCTTATTGATTTGTAGTTCTTTCTATATTCTGAATATGAGTCCTTTGTCAGATATGTATATTGCAATATCTGACCCCGTCTTTGGTTTTCATTCTCTTAAATATATCTTCTGATACTGAACTTTAGTGAAGTTTGAATCATCAAACTTTTCTTTTATGGTTAGTACTTTTTTGTGTCTTGTTTAAATATCTTTACCTATCTTAAGGTTCTCCACCTTGATTTTTTGGTGATTAAATGATGATGTATTTAAAGGCTCCTAGGACAGAACTTGATACATAGAAAGCACTCAAAGAAATTACAGGGAAAACTAAAGAGCATGGATGTAAAGGAGAAACAGAAAGAAGGAATTAAAGAAAATCATGTCTCTTATTAAAACAAAATCTGGAACTTAGAATATGTTTTGCACTGGAAGAAGAATTTCCAAGGAGTGAGGGAGGACTATGCAATTCCATATTCCGTGTGGAATGGCTACCCTATAACCTCCCATTGCTTCTCTACTCTGGTCATTTTTTTTTTTTAGTTTACATCTTGTTTTGTTTCTTCATTTATTTTGTCTTTTAGATTCCACATATAAGTGAAATCATAAGTTATTTTTCTTTCCCTGCCTGACTAATTTTACTTAGCATAATACCCCTTAGCTCGCTGGTCTTGATCTTTCTTCAAATACATATTTTTCTTATTATGATTTAAATTTTTATTTACATTTTTTCCTGTCTTTCTTATAATTCCTGTTGCTAAGCTCACGTTTGAAGAATAATATAGAATATAAATCAGTGGTGTCCTAGAACTAGGTCATACAACCTTGCAAGAGTCTCTATATCTTCCCAGCTCTTAATTCACTTACATCATGTTGATGATAGCTTAACATATGTTGTGGTGGTAGTATTTACACAACTGAAATTGGAAACTACTACAAATCACATCTTTTTTCCTCTGAGAACTGGTTTTAAAACAATGACCAGTATACTACCAGTAAAAGTGGGTAAACAATTGAAAAACACAATGCAGTCAAAAAGGGTTGCATGACATAGCCTATTTACTAGGATTCTTTATTTCAGAGTTCTTGGCCTACCTCTGTAGATAGGCTACAAAATAAAGACACTTCTTTTAGAAATTACTTCCTAAATTACTTCATAAGTTTTTGTTCAAAGTCAGTAGATAATAAAAACTAACATTCATTGATATTTAAACAAGACACAGATAGAGTGTTTATGAGCAGCAGAAATATGTTTGATGTAAGACAATCTAAAATCTGTGCTTCAGAAGGCTGAACATCGTTGTTTTCTGTTTTGTGTTTATTTCACCATCCTTCTCTCTCAGATTTGGTGAAATGTTTTGATGATTCTAGTTTATCAGCTGAGCTGAGGAGAACCAAGACCAGACTTTTCATCTCTATATGTACAAAAGACCAGAAGGGAAGAAGTACTCAAGAATACCTAGCACCAAAATATGTAACGGAAATAAGCGAACAGTTTGAAGGCCTAAGATGTCTCAGTCCTTGGAGATTCTTCTTACCAAGTTAGAATAAAAAATATTCTAACTTCTAGGTTTTGTTTTAATAAGAGACATGATTTTCTTTAAATACCTTCTTTCTGTTTCTTCCCCATTTACATTGTTTTATTTTTCTTTGGCCCATAACTTCATTTTTTCATTTTTCTTTTCTATTTTACTTCAAACATATGCTATGACTCAGTCATTCTCCCTGGTCTTTGCAACATGATAAATGATTCTATTCTTCCTAGTGAATGAACCTATTCTCCTTTCTATTTCTGGAGATACTCAGAGCACTCAACATAAATTCTACTCCCATTCATCCTCTACCTTCTTGCAGGCTCCTCTATTAACTTATCTTTATACTCACCAGGCAAAAACTCACTCCCACTAACAGCCCAACACTGACCATGACTGCAGCCAGAGATGAGGGTGATGACCCAAGGCTGCAAATGTATACTTGGTTCAGTCACGTTTGTTGGCATGTGGCTCTCACTAAATATGGTATGCCCGTGGAGACTGGCCCTGTTTTATGAAAGAAAGTGCTGGTTCCAGAAGAGGTTAATTGAAGGGTAGATCGCTTCTTGTTGGTCCTGGTACCTGGGGCAGAGGTGCTAGATGATGTCCCCATGGAGGATGGAGCCAGGCCAGAGGAATTCAGGCCATTCCAGGGATGGTTTTGTTGGTAGCAGTGGTTATAGAATTCATTCCAGTGGTGACAAATATGTGGGAAGTTGGTCTGGTTCCAGTGGTTCTGGTGCCTAGGAAACAGGTTATACAACATGCTGAATTTGTAGGGGAGATAATTAAAAGGAAGAGAGGTGTATTTGAAGCAGAGGAGTTGAATCTAACACACTTATGGCAGTGGTGGTTGGAGGAGAGGTATTGTGGTGGGAGGAATGGTAGAAAGAGATTCACCAGAGGCCATGATTCCCCAGAATATAGGTGAATGTCTTAAAGAAGAGGAGGTAGAATATGTCCACTGCAAGTGCTGGTGATCATGGAGGCAGAAGATTAAAAAAGTGTGACCATGATTCATGCAGAAGCAGAGGATCTATTCAGTCTCAGAAGTCGCCACCAGATAAAAGTGCTAAGGTTGGATACTCTCGAGATGTAGTCACTGGGTGGAAGCGGGGTCTGGAGGAAGACATGATTGAATCAGATTTACTCATGGGTGAGGCAGTGGCCATGGCTGGGGGCAGAGGTGACACGATCTAACACAATCATGGTGATTAACAAAGTCGAGATGAGTGTGCTCAGAACAGATCTGGAAGAACCAGACCCACATGGAGGAGGCTGGTCCCAGGGGCAAGAGAGAGTGGACTCAGAACAAGGTGAAAGGATCTAATACAGCAGAGGCAGTGGAGGTGGTTGCTTCCGCAGCAATGCTTGTGTTTAGATCAGAAGTGGTTACACTGATGAGAGAACTGTGTCAGTCGCTGGAATAGCTGAGAGGCTCAGAACCAAGTGGACAGATCATATCCAACACAAGTGCTGATGGCAAGTGCAGAAGGGGTTTTGTTGAAAGCAAGTGCCAGAGTAGGAAAATATCATTTTGGTCTAAGAC